>SDVV010004438.1:0-20203 GCA_016164225.1 Gammarus roeselii
AAAAAAAAAAAAAAAAAAAAAAAAAAAAAAAAAAAAAAAAAAAAAAAAAAAAAAAAAAAAACACCTGAAACAACTAAAACACCTACAACAACTTAAATACCTTAAACAACTAAAACAACTAAACAACTAAATTAACTAAAACAACTAAAACACCTATAACAATTAAAACACTTATAACAACTGGAACACCTAAAACAACTAGAACAACTAGAACAACTAGAACAACTGAAACAACTTTAACAACTAAAACAACTGAAACAACTAAAACAACTACAACAACGAAAACAACTAAAACAACCAAAACAACTTGAACAACTATAACAACTAAACAACTAAAACAACTAAAACAACTAAACAACCATAACAACTAAAACAACTAAACAACTGAAACACCTATAAACAACTATAACACCAAAAACAATTGAAACACCTTAAACAACTAGAACACCTAAAACAACTAAAACAACTACCTCAACTAAATTACCTAAAACAACTTAAACAACTAAAACAACTAAAACAACTAAAACAACTAAACAACTAAAACAACTATAACAACTAAAACAACATAAAACAACTACAACAACTATAATAACTAAAACACCTAAAACATCTAAACAACTAAAAAAACTATATCAACTAAAACAACTAAAACACCTACAACAACTATAACACCTGAAAAAAATAAAACAATTGAAACAACTATAACAACTAAAACAACTACAACAACTATAACAACTATAACAACTAAAACAACTAAAACAGCTTGAAACAACTAAAACAAGTAGAACAACTATAACAACTAGAACAACTAAAACAACTAAAACAACTAAAACAACTAAAACAACTATAACTACTTAAACAACTACAACAACTAAAACAACTAAAACAACTAGAACACCTAAAACAACTAAAACACCTACAACAACTAAAATACCTTAAACAACTAAAACAACTAAACAACTAAAACAACTAGAACAACTAAAACACCTAAACAACTGAAACACCTATAAACAACTATAACACCTATAACAATTAAAACACTTATAACAACTAGAACACCTAAAACAACTAGAACAACTAGAACAACTAGAACAACTGAAACAACTAAAACAACTAAAACAACTGAAACAACTAAAACAACTACAACAACTATAACAACTTAAACAACCAAAACAACTTGAACAAGTATAACAACTAAACAACTAAAACAACTAAAACAACTAAACAACTAAAACAACTAAAACAACTAAACAACTGAAACACCTATAAACAACTATAACACCAGAAACAATTAAAACACCTTAAACAACTAGAACACCTAAAACAACTAAAACAACTCCCTCAACAAAATTACCTAAAACAACTTAAACAACTAAAACAACACAAACAACACAAACAACTAAAACAACTAAAACAACTAACAACTAAAACAATTATAACAACTAAAACAACGTGAAACAACTACAACAACTACAACAACTATATCACCTAAAACATCAAAACAACTAAAAAAACTATAACAACTAAAACAACCAAAACACCTACAACAACTATAACACCTGAAACAACTAAAACAACTGAAACAACTATAACAACTAAAACAACTACAACAACCATAACAACTATAACAACTAAAACAACTGAAACAACTAAAACAACTAAAACAACTAGAACAACTATAAAAACTTAAACAACTAAAATAACTAACAACTAAAACAACTAAACAACAAAAACAACTAGAACAACTAAAACAACTACAACAACCAAAAAAAACTATAACACCTTAAACAACTCAAACCACTAAAACAACTATAACAAATAAAACAACTAAAACAACTAGAACAACTAGAACAACTAAAACAACTAAAACAACTATAACAACTATATCAACTAAAACTAATAAAACATCTACAACAACGACAACAACTATAACAACTAAATCACATAAAACAACTAAAGCATCTACAACAACTAAACACCTTAAACCACTCTAATACCTAAAACAACTTTAACAACTACAACAACTAAAACACCCAAAACAACTAAAACACCTAACAACTGAAACAACTAAAACAACTAGAACAACTATAACAACTAAAACAACTAAAACAACTAACACAACTAGAATAACTAAAACAACTATGACAATTTAAACAAATAAACAACTAAAACAACTATAACACCTAAAACAACTAGAACACTTAAAACAACTAGAACACCTAGAACAACTAAAACACCTAAAACAACTTGAACACTTAAAACACCTGGTACAATTTGAACACCTAAAACACCTATAACACCTAGTACACCTAAAACACCTACAACACCTATAACAACTGCAACACCTAAAACAACTAAAACACCTAGAACAACTATAACACTTAAAATCACTGAAACACCTAAAACAACTAAACTCCTATAACAACTATAACACCTAGAACACCTAAAACACATTAAACATCTAAAAAACCTATAACACCTATAACACATAAAACACCAAACAACTAAAACACCTACAACACCTAAACACATAAACACCTATAACACATGAAACACCTGAAACACCTAAAACAACTACAATAACTTAAACACCTATAACAACTAGAACACCTAAAACATTATTTGTTTATTTGTTTATTTGTTCATTTGTTTATTTGTTTATTTGTTTATTTGTTTATTTGTTTATTTGTTTATTTGTTTATTTGTTTATTTGTTTTTTGATGTCGTTAACTGAAAGGAGTGTGCCGTTGAGATTGATGTCGTTAACTGAAAGGAGTGTGCCTTTGAGAAACACCTATAGCACCTAAAACAACTAAAACACCCATAACACCCAAAACACCTAGAACACCTAGAACACTTATAACACCTATAACATCTAAAACACCCAAAATAACTAGAACACATAAAAAACAACTAAAACACATACAACAACTAACACATAAAAAACCTACAACACCTAAAACAACTAAAACACCTATAACAACTAAAACACCTAAAACAATTATAACACCTGAAACAACTAGAAAACTATAACACCTAAAACAACTAAAACCCCTATAACAAGTATAACAACTATAACAACTAAAACAACTAAAACAACCAACACAACTAAAAAAACTGTAACAACTATAACAACCACAACAACTAAAACAACTAAAACAACTAAAACAACTTAAACAACTAAAACACCTACACGTATGAAAAACCTATAACAACTAAAACACCTAAACAACTGGAACACCATGAACAACTATAACACCTGAATTAACTAAAACACCTAGAACAACTATAACACCTACAACTAAAGCACCTAAAAATACTAAAACACCTTAAACACCTACAACAACTAAAACAACTAAAACAACTAAAACAACTAGAACAACTAAAACAACTATAACAACTAAAACAACTAAGACAACTATAACAACTAAAACACCTAAAACAAAACAACACATAAACTTCTAAACAACTAGAACAACTAAACAACCAAAACAACTGAGACAACTAAAACAACTACAACAACTATAACAACTAAACAACTATAACAACCAAAATAACTAAAACGACTAAAACAACTGGAACAACTATAACACCTACAGCAACTAAAACACCTGAAACAACTAGAACAACTAAACAACTAAAACAAGTACAATAACTAAAACAACGTAAACAAATAAAACAACTATAACAACTATAACAACTAAAACAACTAAAACAACTAAAATAACTAAAACAACTATGACAATTAAAACAACTAGAACAACTTAAACAACTATAACAACTAAACAACTAAAACAACTAATCAACAATAACAACTAAAACAACTAGAACAACTAAAAACAACTTAAACAACTAAAACAACTAAACAACTGGAACAACTAAAACAACTAAAACAACAAAAACAACTTAAACAACTAAACAACTAAAACAACTAAACAACTAAAACAACTAAAACAACTAAACACCTAAAAAACTGAAACACCTAAAAAACTACTGAAAAACCTATAATAATTAAAACACCTAAAAACAACACGAACACCTGGAACAACTAAAACAACTGTAACAACTATAGCAACTATAACACCTAAAGCAACTAAAACAGCAAAAAACACCTACAACAACTAAAACACGTATAACAACTACAACACCTACAACAACTGCAACACCTAAAACAACTATAACCCCTGAAACAACTTAAACAACTAAACCAACTAAAACAACTAAAACACATAAAACACCTAAACACCTAAACTACCTAAAACACCTGAAACAACTATAACAACTAAAACACATACAACACATAAAACAACTAAAACAACTACAACAACTAAAGTAACTATAACATTTAAAATACCTATAACAACTAAAACAACTGGAACAACTAAAACAGCTGAAACAACTAAACACCTTAAACAACTATAACACCTAAAACAACTAAAACACCTATAACAAATATAACACCTAAAACAAATAGAACACCTAAAACTACTACAACACATAAAACAACTAGAACACCTAAAAACAAATAAAACACCTAAAACAACTTGAACACTTAAACACCTGTAACAAACAAAACTCCTAAAACACCTAGAACACCTAGTACACTTAAAAAAACTAAAACACCTATAACAACTACAACACCTAAAACAACTAAAACACCTAGAACAACTAAAACACCTATAACAACCAAAACACCTACAACAACTATAACACCTGAAACACCTAGAAAACTATAACACCTGAAACAACTAAAACCACTACAACAATTAGAACAAATAAAACAACTAGAACGACTAGAACAACTAAAACAACTGAAACAACTAACACAACCATAAAAACTGTAACAACTATAACAACTAAAAACAACTAGAACAACTAAAACACCTAAAACAACTGAAACACCTCGAACAACTATAACACCTAAATTAACTAAAACACCTAGAACAACTAAAACACCTACAACTAAAGCGCCTAAAACTACTAAAACACCTAAAACACCTACAACAACTAACAATTTAAACAACTAAAACAACTAAAACAACTATAACATCTAGGACAACTAAAACAACTGAGACAACTATAACAACTAAAACACCTATAACAAAACAACACATAAACTACTAAAACATCTAAAACAACTATAACACCTAAACAAATAAAACACCTTTAACAACTAAAACACCTATAACAACTAAAATACCTGATACAACTATACTACCTAAAACAACTACAAAACCTTAACCAAGTTAAACACCTAAACAACTATAACACATAAACAACCAAATCAACTAAAACAATTAAAACAACTTAATTAACCAAAACAACTATGACAACTGAAACAACTAAAACAACTACAACATTTAAAACAACTAAAATAACTAAAACAACTAAAACAACTGAAACAAGTATAACACCTAAAACAAACATAACACCTGAAACAACTAGAACAACTAAAACAACTAAAACAACTATAACAACTAAAAAAACTATAACAACTATAACAACTATAACAACTAAAACAACCAAAACAACTAACACAACTAAAATAACTAAAACAACTATGACAACTAAAACAACTAGAACAACTAAAACAACTATAACAACTAAAACAACTAAAACAACTAATCAACTATAACAACTAAAACAACTAAAACAACTAGAACAACTAACAAACAACTAAAACAACTAAAACAACTTAACAACTAAAACAAATAAAACAACTAAAACAACTAAAACAACTAAAACAAATAAACAACTAAACAACAATAACACCTAAAACAACTGGAACACTTAAAACAACTAGAACACCTAAAATAACTAAAACACCTAAAACAACTTGAACACTTACAACACCTGTAACAATTGAAACACCTAAAACACTAAGAACACCTAGTACACCTAAAACACCTACAACACCTATGACAACTACAACACCTAGAACAAATGAAACAACTATAACACTTAAAACCACTAAAACCCCTAAAGCAACTAAACTCCTACAACAACTGTAACACCTAGAACACCTAAAACACATTAAACACCGAAAAAACTGTAACACCAATAACACCTAAAACACCTACATATAACACAAAAAACACCTAAACAACTAAAACACATACAACACCTAAACACCTAAAACACCTAAAACACATGAAACACCTACAACACCTAAAACAACTACAATAACTAAACACCTATAACAACTAAAACACCTTAAACAACAGAAACACCTAAACAACTAAAACACCTATAACAACTAAAACAACTATAACACCTGAAACACCTATAAAACTATATCACCTAAAACAACTAAAACAACTAAAACAAGTAAAACAAATATAACAACTTAAACAACTAAAACAACTAAAACAGCCAACACAACTAAAAAAACTGTAACAACTATAACAACCAAAACCACGAAAACAACTAAAACAACTAAAACACCTAAACATTTAAAAAAACCTATAAAAACTAAAACACCTAAACAACTGAAACACCTTGAACAACTATAACACCTATATAAACTAAAACACCTAGAACAACTATAACACCTACAACTAAAGCACCTAAAACTACTAAAACACCAAGAACACCTACAACAACTAGAACAACTAAAACAACTAAAACAACTAAAACAACTATAACAACTAGAACAACTAAAACAACTAAAACAACTAATACAACTATAACAACTAAAACACCTAAACAAAACAACACATAAACAACTAAAACATCTAAAACAACTATAACACCTAAACAAATAAAACACCTAGAACAACTAAAACACCTGAAACAACTAAATTACCTAATATAACTATACTACCTAAAACAACTACAAAACCTAAAACAAGTAAAACACCTAAACAACTATAGCACCTAAACAACTATATCAACTAAAACAACTAAAACAACTAAAACAACCAAAACAACTAAGACAACTGAAACAACTAAAACAACTAAAACATTTAAATTAACTAAAACAACTAAAACAACTAAAACAACCAAAACACCTTAAACAATTAGAACACCTAAAACCACTGAAACACCTATACAACTATAACAACTAAAACAACTGAAACAACTAGAACAACTATATTAACTAAAACAACTATAACAACTAAAACAATTAAAAGAACTAAAACAACTAAAACAACTAAAACAACTTTAACAACTAAAACAACTAAAACAACTTAAACAACTAAAATAACTAACACAACAAAAATAACTAAAACAACTATGACAATTTGAACAACTAGAACAACTAAAACAACTATAACAACTAAAACAACTAAAACAACTAATCAAGTATAACAACTATAACACCTAAAACAACTAGAACACTTAAAACAACTAGAACCCCTAAAACAACTAAAACACCTAAAACAACTTGAACACTTACTGTAGAACACCTGTAACAATGAAAACACCTAAAACACCTAGAACACCTAGTACACCTAAAACACATTAATCACCTAAAAACCTATAACACCTATAACACATAGAACACCAAAAAACTTAAAACACCTACAACACCTAAACACCTAAAACACCTATAACACATGAAACACCTAAAACACCTAAAACAACTACAATAACTAAAACACCTATAACAACTAGAACACCTAAAACAACTGAAACACCTAAAACAACTGAACACCTATAACAACTAAAACACCTAGAACACCTAAAACACCTATAACACCTAAAACACCTGAAACACCTATAACACCTAAAACAACTATAACACCTAAACAAACAAAACACCTAGAACAACTAAAACACCCGAAACAACTAAAATACCTTATATAACTATACTACCTAAAACAACGTCAAAACCTAAAACAAGTAAAACACCTAAACAACTATAACACCTAAACAACTAAAACAACTATAACAACTAAAATAACTATAGCAACTAAAACAACTGAAACAACTATAACAGCTACAGCAACTATAACACCTGAAACAACTAGAACAACTAAAACAACTAAAACAACTAGAATAACTAAAACAACTAAAACAACTATAACAACTAAAACAACTATAACAACTATAACAACTTAAACAACTAAAACAACTAAATAATTAAAACAACTATGACAACTAAAACAACTAGAACAACTAGAACAACTAGAACAACTAAACAACTAAAACAACTAATCAACTATAACAACTAAACAACTAAAACAACTAGAACAACTATAAACAACTAAAACAACTAGAACAACTAAACAACTGAAACAACTAAAACAACTAAAACAACTAAACAACTTAAACAACTAAACAACTGAAACAACTAAACAACTAAAAAACTAAAACAACTAAACACCTAAACAACTGAAATACCTAAAAAAACTACTAAAACACCTATAATAATTAAAACACCAAGAACAACATGAACACCTAAAACAACTAAAACAACTTAAACAACTATAACACCTGAAACAACTAAACCAACTAACACACCTACAACAACTAAATTACGTAAAACAACTACAACACTTACAACAATTGCAACACCTAAAACAACTATAACCCCTTAAACAACTAAAACACCTAAAACAACTACAACAACTAATGTAACTATAACATTTAAAATACCTATAACAACTAAAACAAGTGCAACAACTAAAACAACGGAAACAACTAAACACCTGCAACAACTATTACAACTAAAACAACTAAAACACCTATAAAAACTATAACACCTAAAACAACTAGATCACCTAAAACAACTACAACACATAAAACAACTAGAACACCTAAAACAACTAAACACCTAAAACAACTTGAACACTTAAAACACCTGTAACAACTAAAACTCCCAAAACACCTAGAACACCTAGTACACCTAAAACACCTAAGACACCTATAACAACTACGACACATAAAACAACTAAAACACCTTGAACAACTAAAACAACTATAACACTTAAAACCACTAAAACACCTATAACAACTAAACTCCGACAACAACTTTAACACCTAGAACACCTAAAACGCATTAAGCTCCTAAAAAACCTATAACACCTATAACACCTAGAACACCTTCAACAACTAAAACACCTATAACAAATAAAACACATATAACAACTATAACACATAAAACAACTATAACACCTAGAAACAACTAGAAACACCTAAAACACCAATAACACCAAAAAACACATGAACAACTAAAACAACTACAACACCTAAAACAACTAGAACACATAGAACAACTAAAACAACTATAACACTTAAAACCACTAAAACACCTAAAACAACTAAACTCCTACAACAACTATAACACCTAGAACACCTAAAACACATTAAACACCTAAAAAAACTATAACACCAATATCACCTAAAACACCTATAACACATAATACACTTAAACAACTAAAACATCTTAAACAACTATAACACCTAAACAAATAAAACACCTTTAACAACTAAAACACCTAAAACAACTAAAATACCTGATACAACTATACTACCTAAAACAACTACAGAACCTGAAACAAGTAAAACACCTAAACAACTATAACACATAAACAACTATATCAACTAAAAGAACTAAAACAACTAAAACAACCACAACAACTAAGACAACTGAAACAACTAAAACAACTAAAACGTTTAAAACAACTAAAACAACTATAATTACTAAAATAACTATAACACCTAAAACACCTAGAACACCTAGTACACCTAAAACACATACAACACCTATAACAACTACAACTCCCAAAACAACTAAAACACCTAGAACAACTAAAACAACTATAACACTTAAAACCACTAAAACACCTAAAACAACTAAACTCCTACGACGACTATAACACCTAGAACACCTAAAACACATTAAACACCTAAAAAACCTATAACACCTATAACACATAGAACACCAAAAAACTAAAACACCTACAACACCTAAACACCTAAACCACCTATAACACATGAAACACCTAAAACAACTACAATAACTAAAACACCTATAACAACTAAAACGCCTAAAACAACTGAAACACCTAAAACATCTGAACACCTATAACAACTGAAACACCTTGAACACCTAATACACCTATAACACCTAAAACACCTGAAACTCCTATAACACCTAAAACAACTATAACACCTATAACACCCAAAACCCCTAGAACACCTATAACACCTATAACACCTATAACATCTGAAACATCCAAAATAACTAGAGCACCTAAAAACAACTATAAACATACAACAAATAACACATACAACAACTACAACACCTAAAACAACTAAAACACCTATAGAAACTAAAACACCTACAACAACTATAACACCTGAAACACCTAGAAAACAATAACACCTAAACCAACTAAAACCACTAAAACAAGTAAAAAAACTTGAACAACTAAAACAACTAAAACAACTAAAACAACCAACACAACTAAAAAAACTGTAACTACTATAACAACCAAAACAACTAGAACAATTGAAACAACTAAAACAACTTAAACAACTAAAACACCTAAACATAAAAAAAAACTATAACAACCAAAACACCTAAACAACTGAAACACCTTGAACAACTATAACACCTAAATTATCTAAAACACCTAGAACAACTATAACACCTACAACTAAAGCACCTAAAACTACTAAAACACCTTAAACACCTACAACAACTAAAAAAACTAAAACAACTATAACAACTAAAACAACAAAAACAACTATAACAACTATAACAACTAAAACAACTAAAAAAACTATAACAACTAAAATAACTAAAAAAACTAAAACAACTGAAACAACTATAACACCTACAGCAACTAAAACACCTGAAACAACTAGAACAACTAAAAAAACTAAAACAAGTACAACAACTAAAACAACGTAAACAACTAAAACAACTCCAACAACTAAAACAACTAAAACAACTAAAACAACTATAATAACTAAAACAACTATGACAATTGAAACAACTAGAACAACTTAAACAACCATAACAACTAAACAACTAAAACAACTAATCAACTATAACAACTAAAGGAACTAAAACAACTAAAACAACTGTAAACAACTAAAACAACTAAAACAACTAAACAACTGGATCAACTAAAACAACTCAAACAACAAAAACAACTTAAACAACTAAACAACTAAAACAACTAAACAACTATAACAACTAAACAACTAAAACAACTAAACAACTAAAACAACTAAAATAACTAAAAACCTAAACAACTGAAACACGTATAACAACTACAACACCTACAACAACTGCAACACCTAAAACAACTATAACCCCTGAAACAACTTAAACAACTAGACCAACTAAAACAACTAAACACATAAAACACCTAAACACCTAAACTTCCTAAAACACCTGAAACAACTAAAAAAACTAAAACACATACAACACCTAAAACAACTAAAACAACTACAACAACTAAAGTAACTATAACATTTAAAATACCATTAACAACTAAAACAACTGAAACAACTAACCAACTGAAACAATTAAACACATAAAACAACTATAACACCTTGAACAACTAAAACACCTATAACAACTAAAACACCTAAAACAACTAGAACACCTAAAACAACTACAACACATAAAACAACTATAACACCTAAAACAACTAAAACACCTAAAACAACTTGAACACTTATAACACCTGTAACAACTACAACACCTAAAACAACTAGAACACCTAGTACACCTAAAACACCTATAACAACTACAACACCTAAAACAACTAAAACACCAAGAACAACTAAAAAACTATAACACTTAAAACCACTGAAACACCTAAACAACTAAACTCCTACAACAACTATAACACCTAGAACACCTAAAACACATTAAACACCTAAAAAACCTATAACACCCATAACACCTAAAACACCTACAACAACTAAAACACCTAAACAAATAAAACACATCTAACAACTATTACACATAAAACAACTATAACACCTAGAAACAACTAGAAACACCTATAACATCTATAACACCAAAAAAACACCTGAACAACTAAACAACTACAACAACTAAAACAACTAAAACAACTAGAACAACAACAATAACTAAAACAACTGAAACAACTATATTAACTAAAACAACTAGAACATCCTAAACAATTAAAACACCTACAACAACTAGCACAACTAAAAAAACTAGAACAACTATAACAACTAAAACAACTAAAACAACTAAAACAACTTAATCAACTAAAGAAACTAAAACAACCAAAACAACCAGAACAACTACAACAACTAAAACCAATAAAACAACTGAAACAACTACAACAACTAAAACAACTTAAACAACTAAACAACTAAAACAACCAACCAACTAAAAAAATTAAAAAAACAACTTAAACACCTAAAACAACTTAAACACCTAAAACAACTAGAACACCCATTACAACTAAAACACCTATAACAACTAAAACACCTAAACAACTAAAAAACATAATATAATTATACTACCTAAAACAACTACAAAACCTAAAACAAGTAAAACTCCTAAACAACTATAACACCTAAACAACTAAATCAACTAAAACAACTAAAACAACCAAAACAACTATGACAACTAAAACCACTAGAACAACTGAAACAACTAAAACAACTAAAACAACTATAACAACTAAAATAATTAAAACAACTAAAACGACTGAAACAACTATAACACCAACAGCAACTAAAACACCTGAAACAACTACAACAACTAAAACAACTAAAACAACTATAACAACTAAAACAACTAAAACAACTATAAAAACTATTAAAACTAAACAATTAAAACAACTAAAAGAACTATAACAACTAAAATAACTATAACGACTATGACTAGTAAAAACAACTAGAACAACTAAAACATCTATAACAACTAAACAACTAAAACAACTAATCAACTATAACAACTAAAACAACTAAAACAACTAGAACAATTACAAACAACTAAAACAACTAAACAACTGAAACAACTAAAACAACTATAACAACTATAACAACTAAAACAACTTAAACAACTAAACAACTGAAACAACTAAACAACTAAAACAACTAAAACAACTAAACACCTAAACAACTAAACACCTAAACAACTGAAAGACCTAAAAAACTACTAAAACACCCATAACAATTAAAACACCTTGAACAACAAGAACGCCTAAACAACTAAAACAACCAAAACAACCATAACACCTAAAAACAACCAAACAACTGCAACACCTACATCAACTAAAACACGTAAAACAACTACAACACCTACAACAACTGCAACACATGAAAAAACTATAACCCCTGAAACAACTAAACCAACTAAACCAACTAAAACAACTAAAACACATAAAACACCTAAACACCTATACTACCTAAAACACCTGAAACAACTAAAACAACTAAAACACATACAACCCCTAAAACAACTAAAACAACTACAACAACTAAAGTAACTATAACATTTAAAATACCTATAACAACTAAAACAACTGAAACAACTGAAACAACTAAACACCTAAAACAACTATAACACCTAAAACAACTAGAACACCTATAATAACTATAACACCTAAGACAACTAGAACACCTTAAACAACTACAACACATAAAACAACTAGAACACCTAAAACAACTAAAACACCTAAAACAACTTGAACACTTGAAACACCTGTAACAACTAAAACTCCAAAAACACCTAGAACACCTAGTACACCTAAAACACCTATAACACCTATAACAACTACGACACATAAAACAACTAAAACACCTAGAACAACTAAAACAACTATAACACTTATAACCACTAAAACACCTATAACAACTAAACTCCGACAACAACTATAACACCTAGAACACATAAAACACATTAAACACCTAAAAAACCTATAACACCTATAACACCTATAACACCTACAACAACTAAAACACCTAAAACAAATAAAACACATATAACAACAATAACACATAAAACAAACATAACGCCTAAAAACAACTAGAAACACCTAAAACACCAATAACACCATAAACACCTGAACAAATAAAACAACTACAACACCTAAAACAACTAGAACACCTAGAACAACTAAAACAACTATTACACTTAAAACCACTAAAACACCTAAAACAACTAAACTCCTACAACAACTATAACACCTAGAACACCTAAAACACATTAAACACCTAAAAAACCTATAACACCTATAACACCTAAAACACCTATAACACATAAAACACCAAAACAACTAAAACACCTACAACACCTAAACACCTAAAACACCTATAACACATGAAACACCTACAACACCTAAAACAACTACAACAACTAAAACACCTATAGCAACTAAAACAACTAGAACAACTTCAACAACTACAACAACTAAAACAACTAACACAACTATAAAAACTGTAACAACTTTAACAACCAAAACAACTAGAACAACTAAAAACAACTATAACAACTTAAACAACTAAAACACCTAAACATACAAAAAACTATAACAACTATAACACCTAAAACAACTGAAACACCTAGAACAACTATAACACCTAAATTAACTAAACACCTAGAACAACTAAAACACCTACAACTAAAGCACCTACAACTACTAAATCACCTAGAACACCTACACCAACTAAAACAACTAAAACAACTAAACCAACTGAAACAACTATAACAACTACAACAACTAAAACAACTAAAACAACCGAGACAACTATAACAACTAAAACACCTAAAACAAAACAACACATAAACAACTAAAACATCTTGAACAACTATAACACCTAAACAAATAAAACACCTTTAACAACTAAAACACCTAAACAACTTAAATACCTGATACAACTATTCTACCTAAAACAACTACAAAACCTGAAACAAGTAAAACTCCTAAACAACTATAACACCTAAACAACTATATCAACTAAAACAACTAAAACAACTAAAACAACTACAACAACCAAAACAACCAAGACAACTGAAACAACTAAAACAACAAGAACATTTAAAACAACTAAAACAACTAAAATAACTATAACAACTGGAACAAGTATAACAACTAAAACAACTAAAACACCTGAAACAACTAGAACAACTAAAACAACTAAAACAACTGTAACAACTAAAACAACTAAAATAACTATAACAACTAAAACAACTATAACAACTTAAACAACTAAAACAACCAACACCACTAGAATAACTATAACAACTAAGACAATTTAAACTACTAGAACAACTACAACAACTATAACAACTAAAACAACTAAAACAACTAATCAAGTATAACAACTATAACACCTAAAACAACTAAAACACTTAAAACAACTACATCACCTAAAACAACTAAAACACCTAGAACAACTTGAATACTTAATTACCTGTAACAATTAAAACACCTAAAACACCTAGAACACCTAGTACACCTAAAACACATACAACACCTATAACAACTACAACTCCCAAAACAACTAAAACACCTAGAAAAACTAAAACAACTGTAACACTTAAAACCACTAAAACACCTAAAACAACTAAACTCCTACAACAACTATAACACCTAGAACCCCTAAAACACATTAAACACGTAAAAAAACTATAACACCTATAACACACAGAACACCAAAAAACTGAAACACCTACAACACCTAAAACACCTATAACACATGAAACACCTAAAACAACTACAATAACTAAAACACCTATAACAACTAAAACACCTAAAACAACTGAAACACCTAAAACATCTGAAACCCTATAACACCCAAAACCCCTAGAACACCTATAACACCTATAACACCTATAACATTTAAACACCCAAAATAACTAAAACACCTAAAAACAACTAAAAACATACAACAAATAACACATACAACAACTACAACACCTAAAACAACTAAAACACCTAAAAAACTAAAACACCTACAACAACTATAACACCTGAAACACCTAGAAAACTATAACACTTAAACCAACTAAAACCACTAAAACAAGTAAAAAAACTTGAACAACTATAACAACTAAAATAACTAAAACAACCAACACAACTAAAAAAACTGTAACCACTATAACAACCAAAACAACTAGAACAACTAAAACAACTAAAACAACTTAAACAACTAAAACACCTAAACATATAAAAAACCTATAACAACTAAAACACCTAAACAACTGAAACACCTTGAACAACTATAACACCTAAATTAACTAAAACACCTAGAACAACTATAACACCTACAACTAATGCACCTAAAACTACTAAAACACCTTAAACACCTACAACAACTAAAACAACTAAAACAACTATAACAACTAAAACAACTATAACAACTATAACAACAAAAACAACTAAAACAACTAAAACAACTAAAACAACTAAAATAACTAAAACAACTAAAACAACTGAAACAACTATAACTCCTACAGCAACTAAAACACCTGAAACAACTAGAACAACTAAAAAAACTAAAACAAGTACAACAACTAAAACAACGTAAACAACGTAAACAACTAAAACAACTCTAACAACTAAAACAACTAAAACAACTAAAACAACTAAAATAACTATAACAACTATGACAATTAAAACAACTAGAACAACTTAAACAACTATAACAACTAAACAACTAAAACAACTAATCAACTATAACAACTAAAGGAACTAAAACAACTAAAACAACTATAAACAACTAAAACAACTAAAACAACTAAACAACTGGATCAACTAAAACAACTAAAACAACAAAAACAACTAAACAACTAAAACAACTAAACAACTGAAACAACTAAACAACTAAAACAACTAAAACAACTAAAAACTTAAACAACTGAAACACGTATAACAACTACAACACCTACAACAACTGCAACACCTAAAACAACTATAACCCCTGAAACAACTTAAACAACTAGACCAACTAAAACAACTAAAACACATAAAACACCTGAACACCTAAACTTCCTAAAACACCTGAAACAACTAAAAAAACTAAAACACATACAACACATAAAACAACTAAAACAACTACAACAACTAAAGTAACTATAATATTTAAAATACCTATAACAACTAAAACAACTGAAACAACTAACCAACTGAAACAACCAAACACCTAAAGCAACTATACCACCATAAACAACTAAAACACCTATAACAACTAAAACACCTAAAACAACTAGAACACTTAAAACAACTACAACACATAAAACAACTATAGCACCTAAAACAACTAAAACACCTATAACAACTTGAACACTTATAACACCTGTAACAACTACAACACCTAAAACAACTAGAACACCTAGTACACCTAAAACACCTAAAACACCTATAACAACTACAACACCTAAAACAACTAAAACACCTAGAACAACTAAAAAAACTATAACACTTAAAACCACTAAAACACCTAAAACAACTAAACTCCTACAACAACTATAACACCTAGAACACCTGAAACACATTAAACACCTAAAAAAACTATAACACCTAAAACACCTACAACAACTAAAACACCTAAACAAATAAAACACATCTAACAACTATTACACATAAAACAACTATAACACCTAGAAACAACTAGCAACACCTATAACATCTATATCACCAAAAAACACCTGAACAACTAAAACAACTGAAACAACTACAACAACTATAACAACTAGAACAACTACAATAACTAAAACCACTGAAACAACTGTAACAACTAAACAACTAAAACACCTATAACAACTTAAACACCTAAACAACTAAAATACCTAATATAACTATACTACCTAAAACAACTACAAAACCTAAAACAAGTAAAACTCCTAAACAACTATAACACCTAAACAACTAAATCAACTAAAACAACTAAAACAACCAAAACAACTATGACAACTAAAACCACTAAAACAACTGAAACAACTAAAACCACTATAACAACTATAATAACTAAACAACTAAACAACTGAAACAACTATAACACCTACAGCAACTAAAACACCTGAAACAACTAAAACAACTAAAACAACTAAAACAACTATAACAACTAAAACAACTAAAACAACTATAAAAACTATAACAACTAAACAACTAAAACAACTTAAATAACTATAACAACTAAAATAACTATAACGACTATGACAAGTAAAACAACTAGAACAACTAAAACAACTATAACAACTAAACAACTAAAACAACTAATCAACTATAACAACTAAAACAACTAAAACAACTAGAACAATTACAAACAACCAAAACAACTAAACAACTGAAACAACTACAACAACTAAAACAACTAAAACAACTAAACAACTTAAACAACTAAACAACTGAAACATCTAAACAACTAAAACAACTAAAACAACTAAACACCTAAACAACTGAAAGACCTAAAAAACTACTAAAACACCTATTACAATTAAAACACCTTGAACAACAAGAACGCCTAAAACAACTAAAACAACTAAAACAACTATAACACCTAAAACAACTAAAACAACTGCAACACCTACAGCAACTAAAACACGTAAAACAACTACAACACCTACAACAACTGCAACACATGAAAAAACTATAACCTCTGAAACAACTAAAACAACTAAAACAACTAAACCAACTAAAACAACTAAAACACACAAAACACCTAAACACCTAAACTACCTAAAACACCTGAAACAACTAAAACAACTGAAACACATACAACCCCTAAAACAACTAAAACAACTACAACAACTAAAGTTTAAGGTTTAAAATACCTACTGTATAACAACTAAAACAACTGAAACAACTGAAACAACTGAAACAACTGAACACCTAAAACAACTATAACACCTAAAACAACTAGAATACCTATAATAAATATAACACCTAGGACAACTAGAACACCTTAAACAACTACAACACATAAAACAACTAGAACACCTAAAACAACTAAACACCTAAAACAACTTGAACACTTAAAACACCTGTAACAACCAAAACTCCCAAAACACCTAGAACACCTAGTACACCTAAAACACCTAAAACACCTATAACAACTACGACACATAAAACAACTGTCTCAATCTTGTAGTGAGGTGTGGTTGTGGCTAGTTTCCTCCTCTGCTCGATATAAATAGAGGAGGTCACTTTCATTTACTGTGTTAAATATTATACATGGCAAATTTTAAATCGGCCATCCTAAGAAATACATTCTAAAAATTTGAATAATCACACCAGTGCAAACAAAGTGTGTGTGCCGTATCAACAACACAGTGTTTATGTGTTTGTGATCGTCAGTGTAAGGGCAGAAATCAGCTGCGTGCCTCTCCACTACCCTCCATAGCCTTGGAGCGAGGTAACCGCAAAGATCCTGCCTACCTCATTAAGCCCTCATGCCACTAGGCCCACATTCCAAGCCTCACCCCTCCTTCACTGCACTAACAGTCGCAGTAACTGCACATTCCACACCGAAATCAAACTTCTTCTGTTCATCGTGTTGCCAGCTCAAAAATACAGACACTTCTGTTTATCGTGTTGCCAGCTAAAGGATACAGACACTTACTTCCTGTGCTTCCTGCCCCTTCCGGCACATCAGTTAACTGCGTTCATCGCACATCACTCCATCGCCCTCTCTGCACATCACTCCATCGCCCTCTCTGCACATCAGCTCATTGCGCTCAACGCACATCACAACATCGCCCTCTCTGCACATCAGCTCATTGAGCTCAACGCACATCACTCCATCGCCCTCTCCTCACATCAGCTCATTGCGCTCAACGCACATCACTCCATCGCCATCTCCGCACATCAGCTCATTGCGCTCAACGCACATCACTCCATCGCCCTCTCTGCACATCAGCTCATTGCGCTCAACGCACATCACTCCATCGCCCTCTCTGGACATCAATTCATTGCGTTCCCCGCACATCAATCTATCGCTCTCTCTGCACATCAGTTCATTGCGGTCCCCGTACATCACTCCATTGCCCTCTCTGCACATCAGTTCTTTGCGTTCCCCGCACATCACTCCATCGCTCTCTCTGCACATCAGTTCATCGCACTCAAAAGGCTCAGCACAGAGCAAAGCATCACATCCTTAGGAACTTCGATTCCTGCTACAGCTGCGCTCGTCCGACGAACCCCGCGCCAAGTACGCTGTAACCGCAGCCTCCCTTCGCCCTCTCCTCTCAGCTGACCTGGACCAAGGGGGGCCTTCAAGAGTCGGCCTTGCCTGGACACACCCCATCACAGCT
>SDVV010004439.1:0-20203 GCA_016164225.1 Gammarus roeselii
GGGTTATGCTGTCTCGTAACCTGATGTGAGCGGGTTATGCTGTCTCGTAACCTGATGTGAGCGGGTTATGCTGTCTCGTAACCTGATGCGAACGGGTTATGCTGTCTCGTAACCTGATGGGAGCGGGTTATACTGTCTCGTAACCTGATGTGAGTGGGTTATGCTGTCTCGTAACCTGATGTGAGCGGGTTATGCTGTCTCGTAACCTGATGTGAGCGGGTTATGCTGTCTCGTGACCTGATGTGAGCGGGTTATGCTGTCTCGTAACCTGATGTGAGCGGGTTATGCTGTGTCGTAACCTGACGTGAGCGGGTTATGCTGTCTCGTAACTTGATGTGAGCGGGTTATGCTGTCTCGTAACCTGATGTGAGCGGGTTATGCTGTCTCGTAACCTGATGTGAGCGGGTTATGCTGTGTCGTAACCTGATGTGAGCGGGTTATGCTGTCTCGTAACCTGATGTGAGCAGGTTATGCTGTGTCGTAACCTGATGTGAGCGGGTTATGCTGTCTCGTAACCTGATGTGAGCGGGTAATGCTGTCTCGTAACCTGATGTGAGCGGGTTATACTGTCTCGTGACCTGGTGTGAGCGGGTTATGCTGTCTCGTAACCTGGTGTGAGCGGGTTATGCTGTTTCGTGACCTGATGTGAGCGGGTTATGCTGCAGTGAAAACAGACGACGATGACGGGAGTCACCCGGGCGATGACACACTCGAGGAGTACAGCTCCACGGTCCTCAGCATCGTCGTCACGTGATCCATCAATGAAGGTATGCAAGCCATCAGCGTGGTGAGTTCCCGCATGAGCTTTACAGATAGCTGAGATTTTGCGGAGCACCGTCTGTTTTTCGGCCTCTAAAATAATGCGGGCAAGGTATATTTTTTAGGATAAATATAATGGATCGCATCTCGCAAGAGAGCGTTCACAATGATACGTGGCAGTACAGAATCAGCAGTGATGATCTCAATACATTGTGAAAAACTCTCGGAGGGAACGAGATTTGGAGGGTATTGTTGGACTAGGATTTATGTATTGTAAGAAGGGAGGGCAAGATTTGATTTGGACCTCATTTCCACCTGAGCCTCAACGCGAATCATCGCACGCTCTCCGTAGGGCAACGAAGACCTACCGATTATGATAAGTTTGCACACCTTCGTGCGCGAGGTCGAGTAGGAACTTCAACTGTGATATACAGCAAGCTAGTGTGTTCACGAACAGGGAGGGTTTAAACGCAGATGGCTTTATACAGCTTCATATAGTCTGGTATGTTGCCCTAAACCGGTTAGGTTTTACCGGTAGGTTAGGTCAGTGGAGATACTTTGTAGGTTGCAAGGGGGATTTAAGAAGGGTCATCGGGCTGCTGAGGTGCATTGTAAACCTTCAGTAAGTGTTGTACGCTAATGGTTTTGGGGTGGATGGATGATTATTCATTTTATAGATCATTAACACTTTATTTTAGTATTTAGTCTTTCTTCCTTCTTGGGCTCTATTAATTTTCTCTGCCCTTTTTTCATTGTGATAAATTTTGCATTGGTTATTATTATATATATCGAGGTTGGTTGTGACAAGGTGACCCAGGGAAGAGGGGTACTCGTGAGACCCGGGGACTTGGAAGACCAGGAGAATTTGGGGGGACCCACTTGGACCCTTCCGGGGCTCTTTGGGACACCCTTGAGACCCTTTGGGACCCCCTTGAGAAACTTTGGGACTCGCTTGAGGCTTCTCTGAACCATGGGATCCCTGCTCCCCCCTCCCCACGCTGTAAAACCTATACACAGAAAAACGTATATATGTGAAATGCTTGTGTAGAACAATTAATCATTATATCCGCGGATTACTGGCGCAGAGGGTGAGGGTCGCGTCGAGGCCGGTCGAGGTGCGTCGAGATCAGTAGAAACATGTTGAGGCGAGTCGAGTTGGTCGCGACGAGCCGAAACTGGCCAAAATGATTCGAGACAAGCCGAGATGAGCTGAGACGAGGAACCCGGGGAACTCTTTTGGGACCCAAGGTACCTCAGCCACCGCACTCTTACCCTAAAATGCTTGAGTAAAAAATTTTGTGATTACAGTCCACATGATAACTAGCGCAGAGAGGGAGAGCCACGTCGAGGCTGGTCGAGGTGCGTCGCGAGCAGTCGAAACATGTTTTGGCAAGTCGAGTTGGTCGCGACGAGCCGAAACTGGCCAAAATGATTCGAGACAAGCCGAGATGAGCTGAGACGAGGGGTCTCGGGAGACCCGGGGAGCTCAGGAAGACCCGAGAGACTTGAGTTACCCTCTGGAATCATTGGGCTCTTTTGGGACCCAAGGGACCTATGCCACCCCCCTTATCTCCCAAAACAATGAGTGCGAAATTAATAATCTGAGCAGTTGTTTTGCCCATGACGAACCTGCCCCTACTTTTTTCTTCACGATCCACAATTTTGTCACGTAGTGTAATACTCTTGTATTTGTGAGGGAGTCACTGCTTGTGATTTTGTGAATTTGTGTTTTTTCTTCAGTCTGTGCTCGCTCGCGCGTGCACGGACCATATGTAGTTTCTGGGGTGTACCTGGACTGCGTAGCTATAAAACCTTGTGACGCGTTGCGGTTGGAGTATATCTAATCCGTGAAGCCATAGACCTTGTACCAGTGGTTGGAGGTGGGGATTCGTTTGTCTGAGTCTTTATCTTACCTGAATAAATAAATTGTACCTCTACTTAACTAGACCGCGTAGCTGTAAACATTGTGTTGCGTTGCTGTCGGAGCTGACTTTATCCGTGTAGCTGTAAGCCTTGTACCAGTCCCAACGATGATATTTGTGCGCACTAACGTGCGTACATATTACTCTTGAAGTTGTAAATGATTGGAGCGAGGATTCGTTTCGTCTGAGTCTTACCTGAATAAATGAAGTGTACTATAATCGACCTACTAGGTCGTATTGCGTTGTTGTCGGAGCTGACTTTGTCCGTGTAGCCGTAAGCCTTGTGCCAGTCTCGATGATGCTACCTGTACGCACTAGCGTGCGCACATATTACTCTTGAAGTTCAAAATAATTGGAAGCGGAAATCCGTTTCGTCTAAGCGTTTTTCTTGTGTGCACCAGCGTGCGTCTGACATTGCTAAAATTTTCACAGTTTCTAACTAACAGCGTTGTTTTTTCTCGCACATTGAGGCGTGCGAGCCTACTGGAATCCATGATCATCGAGCCTTATGGGGGAGCCTATTATGACTCGCGTTGAGGCTCTGGTGGAAATGAGAATATAATAAAATCTAATCAAATCACGCTAATGATCCCCTGGTGACATCAGGGCCCTAGTCTTATGCCTACTTCCATTAGGTTATTACGAGTTATCGACGTGTGCCCCGTGCTCAAGCGGTTGATGAACACTTGGTCTCTTCTATTTGAAAACTTGGTTTCCCATTCTCCAGCCGAGGGTTTAACTGAAAGCAGTTTTTGTCCACTCTGTTGCCACTTGTCCTTCCATCGGGATGATATACGAGAGTTGATAATAGGGAACGTTACTTTGAAAAATCATCAGTGAATTTGCCAGGTTTAGTAAAAGACGACTACTGTCACTCTCCACCGACTAGGACAAGATTGTTTGGACCGGACTGTGATGTAAATAAGACAAAAGTAAGAAAGTGTAGTTGAGTGTACGTGGCGTTGCGTCTCAGGAAATTAGGCCCTCACTAGGTGCACGAATTGCACCAAGAATTTTGGTATTAGAGATTAGTTCATTATTAAGATGAGGGTGCCAGGGGTTTAGTATCCTGCCACCGTAACCCATTACGCAGCGTAAGAGAAGATTAATATGGGTGTCCTGTAGCGGGAGATTAAGAATCGTGCTACCGTTACTCCTTGTGTGTCGTAGAAGACTACCAATGGGAGCGGGGCGAGGAGGTTAGGAATCCCTTCCTCTGTAAACTCCTCCCTCAAAGGCGGCAAGACGAGGAGGGGCTGACGCCATCAAACCTTATTCTTAGGGTTGCTGAATGTGAGTGGTTGTACTACGAATGACACAAAGAGAAGAGAGATTGGTGAGATGTTCGTGAGAAAAAAAAAGTAAGGCGAAGTTGGACGGTAAGGTCGAATGTGAGTTTGGTGTGGTTTGAAAGTGGAAGAAAGGCGGGCGTAGAGGAAGGTTGGGCCCAAGAAAGTATTGTGTTGACATTGACCGAGTGGAAGGTGATGTCCTTAAGATTGTCGTAGGCTTCAGTTAAGTTAGGAATATAAAGATGAGCATTTGTGAGTGCTTACAAACCTGTTAGCGAGAGGGGTGAGGACAGAGAGCGATTTTGAACTAACTTCAGTGAGTGTATTGAAAGTTTTGGAAGTCATTTCGATGAGGTTTTACTGGGTGACCTGAATGCAAGAGTAGGAGATGTAGTAGTGCCGTATTTTGCGGTAAGCTGATGGTTTGAAACGGCTGGTTCAAGAAGCGAGATATCCACAAGTAAAAATGGATAAGGATGTCTCATCTACGTGTAGAGGTGGAGATAGCACTGATGGATGTAGTGCTGAGAGGTGGGGAGGCTGTTGGATGTAGGGTGTGAGGGAAGGGTGGAGGAATGTCTGACCATCCGCTAGTGGAAAGAAGATTATGAGTGGGGCGGAGGAGGAAGTGGAATAAGAATAGAAGGAGGAAGTGAATATAAGTGAATTGAACGTGGAAATCAGAGCTAAGGAGTTTCAGCAGGCATTGAGGGAGGAATATGACGGCGTGAGAGGGCAGGACCTGAGAAATGTTGAGGACAAATGGGAGACGTTCAGAGAGGCGTTATTTTGATGAGCGAAAAATGTGTTAGGTGAGCGCTGTGTGGGTGGGTGCAAAAGGACTGCAAGGGATGAAACGGAGATATCAAACGGGCTGTGGCGCAGAAGCGAAGAGTCTTTGAGGAGTAGTTGCAAGCGATGTCGGTGGTGGCCTGAGAGGAGAGCTTCGGATCCACTTTGTTCTCTAAAGAGGTGAGAAAAGGGGAGACCGTGAAAGAGGTGGTGGAAGATGAAATCGACAGTTGTTGTAGGAAAGTGCTGATGTGCGGAAAAGGTAGTCAGAGTCTTATGATGAGTTTTTGAATGTCAGAGAGGCTGACATCGTTGCAGTGGGTGTTGCCCGAACAACGGTTCTAAAACAGAGACTTGTTGCGGACATTGCTAAGGAAGAGGTGCAGGAAGCGGTAGAGGTGATGAAAGCAGAAAGACCCTGATTTGTATGGCGTTGCGACCGAGTGCCTGAGAAGGGATGGAGTAACGATCGTCGTTTGGCTGATGAGGCTTATTGAATCGGTGTTCAGTGTTAGGCGTGGTGTTGTGATAGCATTATTTCGTTATTTAATGAAAAGGAGATAAAAATGAATGCTGAAACTCGAGAGGTATCAGTTTGTTATGTTTTGTCTCGGTGTTATGTACCTAGCTTAGGTAGACTAATATATGTCTGCATACGACTCGATCCATTCATTTCTAAACAATAGCCTGCCCGCGCGTGTTATGAAAAACAACTTTTACGTCTTTTAGAAACTCATATTATATTATGTAGAACTTCAGTTTCTCACTGCGTTACGAACTAGTGAAGGTCTGTAAATCCTGTTCAGTATCTTTCTTGACTCATGAAAGTTTCACGTAGCGAACAGCGACCCTTTAAGATTATGTAACTTACCAAGGAACGTTGTCAAGAGTTTCTCATCGGCGCCAATTATTCTCTAGTAAAATCAGCATTCCTGTGCCGGCATTCATTAGAGGAGAGGTCATGTGCTCACTCTCTTACCCCTCTGAGGGCGGGTTTTAGAACCCCGATAAATAGGAATTTCAGACGGGGTCTAGCTTCTCTTTACAGTGAAATTACTCTTGTGCCAATAATATACGAAGGTGACACGCCTCTGGTAAGATAAACTGCAGATCTGTCCCCTGATTGAAGAGTTGTAGCCTACCACACAACGCTAAAACACGCCCATTGAAGCAGCACGGAGGAAAGGTGGTTACTTCTGCTGGTCCACCACGTTCAACTTTAGGTTCTGTAGGTGAGGTAATTACACATGAGTATGATAGAAACATTTTACTTAACAATTCCACGTGTAAATCTTGTCAGACCCCATCATCTATTTCAAATTAAATTATATCTAGGATCAAGTCTTTCATTAATCCTCTCGTACCACGTTTTAATGAAATTACTGACTTAATATCAATATAAACCATAATCCTAACGGCAGCGGTCGTGGGGTATATTTGTGTACTATCAGTTACTTGAGTACCGGGGGTATTACCCCGTAGCGGGGGTGTTAAGAGTACTGGTACCGCAACCCCTGCGTGTCGTAGGAGGCGACTAAAAGGAGAGCCCCGTAGCCGGAGCTTATAATCATGCTACCGCAACCCCTGCGTGTCGTAAGAGGTGACTAATAAGGGGTGAGGCGAGGGGCTAAGAATCACCTCCTCTTTAAAATCCTCCCTAGAAGACGGCAAGACGAGCGGAGGGAAGAGAGGATCACGCCTCTCCGAACCATTTTGTTAGGGTCGCTGAATATGCGTGGGTGTAGTACGAACGAAGCAAAGAGTCGAGAAATATGTGAGATGTTTGTAAGCAGGAAGTTAGATGTGTTGGCGCTTAGTGAGACTAAATTGAAGGGTAAGCGCGAATGTGAATTTGGAGTGGTAAGTGGAAGAAAGTCAGGCGTGGATGAAGGTTGGGCACGAGAAGGTGGGGTGTTGCTATTGAGTGATCGACTGGCTAGTAGTATTACTGAGTGGAAAGAGATATCCTCAAGATTGATGTGGATAAAATTAAAGTTTGGCATAGAAAAATGGGTACTTGTGAGTGCGTACGGACCTGGTAGCAAAAGGAGTGAGGAGGAGAGGGATTCAATGAGGTTGTACTGGGCGATTCAATTGAATGTGGTTGTAATGGGCGACCTAAATGCGAGAGTAGGAGATGCAGTAGTGAATAATGTGATAGGGAGGTATGGTGTTCTAGGTAGGAATGACAGTGTAGAAAATCTCATAGGTTAATGCATGGAGCAGGAGCTGGTGTCGGAAACAGCCTGTTCGAGAAGCGAGACATCAACGAGTACTCATGGTTAAGGATGGCCCATGGTGAAGTGATGGAGAGAGCGCTGATGGATTTTACGCTGATTTCGAGGAGAGTGGTGCGGAGGCTGTTGGATGTGCGGGTGTTGAGAGGAGAGGTTGGAGGAGTGTCTGACCATCTGCTGGTGGAAGGAAGATAAAGAGTGAAGCAAAGGTGGAAGGGGAACAAAAGAGTGGGAGGAGGAAGAGAGGTAGGCCTACGTCCACTTCGGTCTCCCTCTAGTCCTACGTACACTCGCCTCTGAACTAAACACCTTTTTCACCAATCTCCCTTCATCCATCCTCATTATGTGCCCGAATCATCTCAGAACACGCGAATCAGCTCTGTCCTCTAACTTCTTCACCATCCCCGTTCTGATGTGAACCACGTCGTTAGTGAACCTGTCTCTCAGCGACACTCCAGCCATGCTCCTCAAACATTTCATCTCGAAAACACTCAACCTTCTTCTCTACTCTACTCTCACATCCCAAGTCTCAGCTCCGTACAGCACAGTTGACACAACGACACCCTCATACAGCCCTCTCTTTGCTTTCATCCCCAACGTCCTGCATCTCATTACAGTCTTCAGTGCACCCAACGCTTTACACCCTTCCTTCACTCGCGACTTCACCTCAGTTTCCACTGATTTAGTCTTCTCCACATGGAAGCCCAGATACTTAAAATATTTAACTTTTTCCAGCAACTCACCATTTAGGAGGACTTCTCCTCTCACACACTCTACCAAACTCAGACACTAGCCTGCATAGCTTCTCCTCTGAATCCGCAACCAGGGCCATATCATCCGCAAATAGCAACTGGCTCAACTGCCAACTCCGCCCATTCGCTTCCAACAGCTCCAAGCCACGACCCAGCACACTCGCGTTCACCTCCCTGACCACTCCACCCAAATAGATATTCAACAGCCAGGGAGACATCACGCAGCCTTGTTTCAGTCCCACTTTCACTGTGAACCAATCACTCACCTCGCTTCCCACTCCGACACGTGCTCAGCTGCCAACATAGAAACTCCGCACCGCTTTCAACAAATGACCGCCCACTCCATACAAACGCAACACCCTATACAGCGCTTCCCTGTCAATCCTGTCGTATGCCTCCTCCAGATCCATGGAAGACCAGAACACATCCTTTTCCTTTTTAGTGTACTTCTCACAGACCTGTCTCACTGCAAAAATCTGATCGGCGCACCCTCTACCACTCCTAAAGCCACACTGTTCCTCTCCAATTGCTAAGTCCGCACAGTCTCTAAGACTTTTGAGCAGCACTCTCCCGTACAACTCACCAACCACACCTAGCAGACTGATACCTCTCAAATTGCAGCATTCATTTCTATCTTCTTTGCCCTTTTACAGCGCAACAGTGCGTGATCTATGGGCGCGCCCGCGCGACAGCATCAACTACCTCAGGGTTGCAGGCCTAATATAGGGCCTGTCACCAGCTGTAGCACTCTTAACACACACACGTCGGTGGGTTCCCGGGACTCGGGTTTTGCGCTGGCCGTGGCCTTCCTCATTGCAGGCACTGCACCACTCAATTGGTACCACGCCTGCCTCAAAACACAAGTTCAGTAACCTCACCAACCATTCGATAATCGTTATTCACCCTTTTTCCGGCACTCGGTCACAACTCCATCCAAACCAGGGGCTTTCCCTGCTTTTATCACCTCCACCGCCTCCTGCACCTCTTCCCTGGTAATGTCTGCCTCAAGTCTCTCTCCCAAAACTGGTATCCGAGCACCACCACCCACAGCAACAATGTCAGCCTCTCTGTCATCCTCGACACTCAACAACTCATCAAAATACTCGGCCCACCTCTTCCGTACATCACCATTTTCCAACAAAATTGGCCGTTTTCCTCTTTGACCACTTCCTCCTTTCCGGTCTCTCCCTTCCTCACCCTTTTCGCCTCTTTCCAGAACATCTTTTTGTTCTCAAAATTCTGGCCCAACCGTCTGCCCCACCTGGCTTCAGCGTCCCTTTTGGCTCTCCTCACCTCGTTTCTCCTCTCTTTATAGCCTTCATAGGCCCCCTTCGACTTTACCTGCAACCACTCTTCAAACAAAACCGTAATTTTGCCCACAAACAGAATGCATTTTCTGGTTAATACCAGTAACCAGAAAATGCATTCTGTTCTTCAGCATGTCCGAATACACCACCACCATAACTCTCAACTTTGAGACACCGTTTTCTATGTTGTTACCGAACACAATTGTCTGTGCCAATTACCATAAGTGTTAACTAGCGTTTTGTCTATTTCTATGTTTCATGACTCACGTTGAGGCTCCGGTGGATATGAGGCTCAAATCAAATCAAATATATGTTTCAAATTTTTAAATCGTTTTAGTATAATGCAAATACGAACTGTCTTTTCGAGGAACGATAGGCAGCTTCTAACTACGACAAAAGGTTAACTCGATTTTAATATTATCCATTGAAATATTTCTAACAATTACCGTACCGTTTTTTGGTGGTACAATCATTGCCTTATAAGCTAATATTTTACTTTGTTTTCTATAACAGAAGTATGTTCATCCGACTTGTGTACTCCAGCATTGTATTTTCTTATCGTCAATCATTTAATCATTTCCTGGCGGTCATGTTTTCGGGGATGTTGTTCCACCCAGCTGGCTTTCCGGTAGTTGAATCGAAGTTTCCTCATAGCCTGAATTTACCTTTCCTATAATTAGCCTTGTAGCCAGGGCGTTAGAATCTTGCTACCATATCCACCGCGTGTCGTAGAAGGCGACTAAAAGGGCGCCTCGTAACCGGGAGTGGAGTCGTGCTACCGTAACCCCTGCGTGTCGTCAAAGGCAACTAAAAGGGGCGGTGCGAAAAGGCTAGGAATCCCGTTCTCTGTAAAACCATTCATCAAAGACGGCACGACGAGCGGGGGGAGGAGAGAATTGTTAGGGTCGCTGAATGTGCGTGGCTGTAGTACGAATGATGTAAAGAGGAGGGAGATTGGTGAGATGTTTGTGATGAGGAAGTTGATGTGTTGACGCTGAGTGAGACGAAATTGAAAGGTAAGGGAGAATGTGAGTTTGGTGTGGTGAGTGGAAGAAAGTCTGGTGTAGAGGAAGGTTAGGCGCGAGAAGGTGTGGTTTTGATATTAAGTGATCAGTTGAATAGTAGCGTTACCGAGTGGAAGGAGGTGTCCTCAAGATTGATGTGGGTGAAAGTTAGGTTAGGCGTAGATTTGATTTGATTCGATCCTCAGTTCCACCAGAGCCTCAACGCGAGTCATCATAGGTTCCCCCTTAGGGCTCGATAATCATGGATTCCAGTAGGCTCGCACGCCTCAGTGTGCGAGGAAAAAACAAAACAGCGCTTTTAATGTAAGAAAAAGGTGAAAATTTTAGCAATGTCAGACGCACGCTGATGCGCATAAGACAAACGCTTACACGAAACGGACCTCGATTCCCATCCTTTAGAACTTCAAGAGTAATATGTACGCACGCTAGTGCGTACAGGTAGCATCGTCAAGACTAGTACAAGGTTTACGGCTACACGGACAAAGTCAGCTCCGACAGCAACGCAACACGACCTAGTAGGTCGATCATAGTACACTTCATTTATTCAGGTAAGACTCAGACGAAACGAATCCTCGCTCCAATCATTTAGAACTTCAAGAGTAATATGTACGCAAACGGTAGTGCGCGCAGGTAGCATCGTCGAGATTAGTACAAGGTTAACGGCTACACGGGCAAAGTCAGCTCCGACAGCAACGCAACAATATTTACAGCTACGCGGTCTAGTTGTATTAGTACAATTTATTTATTCAGGTAAGATAAAGACTCAGATGAAACAAAACGAACCCTCGCCTCCAACCCCTCAGAACCTCATGAGTAATATGTCCACACGCCAGTGCGCAAAGATAGTATCGTCGAAATTGGTACAAGGTTCACGGCTTCACGGACAAAGTAAGCTCCGACAGCAACGCAACACAATGTTTACAGCTACGCGGTCTAGTTGAGACCCCTCGTCTCAGCTTGTCTCGAATCATTTCAGCCAGTTTCGTCGATTCATCGCGACCAACTCGACTCGCCTCAACATGTTTCGACTGATCTCGACGCACCTCGACCAGCCTCGACGCGACCCTCGCCCTCTACGACAGTAATCCGCGGACTGTTATGATTAATTGTTCTACTCAAGCATCTCACATAAATACATTTTTTTGTGTATGGGTTTTACACCGCTGGGAGGGGGGAGCAGAGGTTCCAGGATTCAGAGGGGCCTCGAAAGGGTCCCACAGTTTCTCAAAAGGGTCTCAAGGGTGTCCCAAAGGGCCCCAGAATGTTCCAAGTAGGTCCCCCCAAATCCACATGGTCTCCAAAGTCCCCCGGTTTCTCGAAACCCCGGGTCCCCGAGTTCCGCGGGTCCTACGAGTACCTCCTCTCTCTGGGTCACCTTGTCTAAACCAACCTCGATATATATAATAATAACAAATGCAAAATTTATCACCATGAAAAAAAGGCAGAGAAAAATGCTAGAGCCCAAGCATGATGAAATAATAAAAATACTAAAATAAAGTGTTTATTATCCATAAAATGAATGATCATCCATCCACCCCAACGTTAGGCGTAGAAAGATGGGTATTTGTGAGTGCTTACGGACCTGGCAGCGAGAGGAGTGAAGAGGAGAGGAAGCAATTCTGGACTGACCTAAGTGAGTGTATTGAGGGTTTTGGAGGTAATCCACTGTAGTTGTACTGGGTGACCTTAATGCGAGAGATGGAGATGTAGTGGTGAAGAATGTGATAGGAAGGTATGGCGTTCCCGGTAGAAATAACAGTGGAGAAAACCTGATAGGTCTGTGTATGGAGCAGGAGTTAGTGGTCGGGAACAGTTTGTTCAAGAAGCGAGATATCCACAAGTACACATGGGTAAGGATGGCCCGTGGTGCAGTGGTGGAGAGAGCACTGATGGATTTTGTGCTGATATCGAGGAGAGTGGTGGGGAGGCTATTGGATGTGCGGGTGTTGAGAGGGGAGGGTGGAGGAGTGTCTGACCATCTGCTGGTGGAAGGTAGATTAAGAGTGGAGCAGAAGTGGAAGGGCAACAAACGAGTGGGAGGAGGAAGAGAGGTAGTGAAAGTGAGTGGACTGAATATGATGAGTAGAGCCGAGGAGTTCCAGCAGGAGTTGAGGGAAGAATATACCCACGTGAGAGGACAAGATCTGAGAGATGTGGAGGAAGAATGGGAGGCGCTGCTGAGATGTGCGAAGAAGGTGTGTGGTGCGCGCCGTGCGGGAGGGTGCAGAAGGAAAGGTTACGAGTGGTGGAACGAGGAGGTCAAACTGACGGTGGCACGGAAAAGAGGAGCGTTTGAGGAGTGGTTGCAGGTGAAGTCGGTGGTGACTTATGAAAGCTACAAAGAGAGAAGAAGCGAGGTAAAGCGGGTGGTGAGGAGAGCCAAAAGAGACGCTGATGCCCGGTGGGGCAGACGGTTGTGCCAGGATTTTGACGAGAGCAAAAAGATGTTCTGGAAGGAGGTGAAGAGGATGAGAAAGGGAGAAACCGGAAAGGAGGAAGTGATGAAAGATGAAAATGGCCAGTTGTTGTTGGAAGGTGGTGATGTACGGAAGAGGTGGGCCGAGTATTTTGATGAGTTAAATGTCGAGGATGACAGAGACGCTGACATTGTTGCTGTGGGTGGTGGTGCTCGGATGCCAGTTTTGGGAGAAAGACTTGTGGCGGACATTACCAAGGAAGAGGTGCAGGAGGCGGTGGACGTGATGAAAGCAGGGAAAGCCCCTGGTTTGGATAGCGTTGCGACCGAGTGCCTGCAGAAGGGTGGAGTAATGATTGTCGAATGGTTGGTGAGGTTACTGAAATTTGTGTTTTGTGGCAGGCGTGGTACCGATTGAGTGGCGCAGTGTCTGCATTGTGCCGCTATATAAGGGCAAAGGAGATAAAAATGAATGCTGCAACTCGAGAGGTATCAGTCTGTTATGTGTGGTTGGTAAGTTGTACGGGAGAGTGCTGATCAAAAGGATTAGAAACTGTACGGACAGAGCAATTGGAGAAGAACAGTGTGGCTTTAGGAGTGGTAGAGGGAGTACCGATCAGATTTTTGCAGTGAGACAGGTCTGTGAGAAGTACCTTGCCAAAGGAAAGGATGTGTTCTGGGCCTCCATGGATCTGGAGAAGGCATACGACAGGTTTGACAGGGAAGCGCTGTGGAGGGTGTTGCGTTTGTATGGAGTGAGCGGACATCTGTTGAAAGCGGTGAAGAGTTTCTATGCTGGCAGCCGAGCATGTGTCAGAGTGGGGAGCGAGGTGAGTGATTGGTTCACAGTGAAAGTGGAACTGAGACAAGACTGCGTGATGTCTCCCTGGCTGTTCAATCTCCATATGGATGGAGTGGTCAGGGAGGTGAACGCGAGTGTGCTGGGTTGTGTCTTGGAACTGTTGGAAGTGAATGGGCGGAGTTGGCAGTTGAGCCAGTTGCTATTTGCTGATGATACGGCCCTGGTTGCGGATTCAGAGGAGAAGCTATGTAGGCTAATGCCTGAGTTTGGTAGAGTGTGGAAGAGGATGAAGCTTCGAGTGAACGTGGGTAAGAGTAAAGCAATGAGATGCTCGAGGACTGTCGATGAGAGCAAAATTAGTGTCACCCTAAATGGAGTGCTCTTGAAGGAAGGTCAGTGTTTCAAGTATCTGGGCTCCCATGTGGATATAACTGAACTAGTGGAAACTGAAGTGAGAGAGCAAGTGAAGGAGGGATGTGAAGTGTTGGGAGCACTAAAGAGTGTAATGAGCTGTAGAACGTTGGGAATGGAAGCAAAGAAAGGGCTGTATGAGGGTGTTGTTGTCACAACTGTGCTCTACGGAGCTGAGACTTGGGGGGTGAGAGCAGAGGAGAGAAGAAGGTTAAATGTTTTCGAGACAAAATGAGGAGCATGGCTGGAGTAACGCTGAGAGACCGGATCACCAACGACGTGGTTCGAACCAAGACGGGGATGGTGGGGAATTTGGAAGACAGAGTGGATTCGTGTGTTCTGGGATGGTTCGGGCACATGGAGTGGATGGATGAAGGGAGATTGGTGAAAAGGTTGATGAAGGCGGAGGCGAGTGGTTGCAGGCCTAGACAAGACCGAAGTTTGGGTGGATGGACGGTGTGAAGCAGGCGTTAGGAAGTAGAGACATGAATGTGAAGGTTTACAAGTGTTTACATGTGTAGGAAGACAACAACAGGCCTATTGGCCCAAACTAGGTTGCCTTTTGATAGCAAGAGGGTTAGTTCTGGAGTAGAACGTCTAAGAGGCCTATTGGCTTAAACTAGGTTGCCTTTCGATAGCAAAAGGATTAGTTCTGAAGTAGAACGTCTAAGAAAGCTTTGTGTGCTATTCCTGTTTTTATTTATAACAACAGGAAATGGAACGGTTTATCTATTTATCGGCGATTTATGTAGAACTTATCGAGCCGCGACTTAAACGTTTTGATTGTATTGCTGTTTACAACCTCCGCTGGAAGTTTGTTTCATTCTTCGACAACTCTATACGTTAGGAAATTGCGCGTGATGTTGAGTGAGAAACGTTTCCCAACGATTTTGTATCCATTGTTTGGTAGCTCTACGTTGAACCTTCTCAAGTTTGATACCGTCTTTTCTAAGGAATGGAGACCAGAATTGAACGAGGTGGCGAGAGAGCGTGCAATGAACAGGCGTGAGTGGAGAATGGTTGTTTTTGCGCTGCTCTGATGTGCCTTCCCGCCCTTGGCATCCCGTTGTCAGGATGGTCGTGAGTGGGGGGGGGCCCGGCCATTATGAGGCGGCTAGGGTAAACCAGTGAAAACTGTCGGGCCCTGCTGCTGACGACGGATCCTCGGACTGCACTCGTGACCCAGAGTGTATGTTGCGGAGGTACCGGCCGGACCCTTTAGCACAAAAGGGCTAAGTAGTGTGAGTGTGAGGGTATGAGGTGCGCTTTGCCGTCGGCCACCCACTTTCTGGGGGATGCGGCCTAGTGTTTGTATCTGTATCTATAAATCGAAGTTCTTGTGGGGCAGGGTTTCTTGGTCGGTTGGTAAGAAGCGATATGATGACTGGGTTATGGTCGCTGTCGTGTGTTGAAGGCAAAACTCCCCAAACGAGTTGTGGTGCGAGAGTGGGGGAGCATATGGATAAATCGATGGCAGTTTCACTTTCGGGGGTGATTCGGGTGGGTTGTCCGTCGTTGAGAAGGACCAGGTTGTGAGTGTTCATGGTGTTGGCCATTATCACTCCCCTGGGGTCTGTTTTCACGCATCCCCATGTTTCATGGTAGTTGTTGAAGTCTCCAAGGAAGAGCACTGGTGAGGGCAGTTGGTTAAGCAATTCGGTCAATAGTGCTACCGAGAGGTCATGGCTTCTTGATGAGTAGATGGATACCACTGTTATTAGCCTTGAGACGAATATCTTTATGGCGATAGCTTGGAGTTCTGTCCTCAGGGGAAGGGGGAGGTGAGGTACACTTTGGTGGATCATAAGTGCCACTTCGCCTTGAGCAGTCACGTTGGTGTGGCCTACGCGGCGGTGTTTGATACATTGGGGAATTCTGAAGGTGGCGGTCTCTCGGAGTTTGATCTTTTGGAGGCCGATCACCAAAGGTTTATGGGTGGCGATTAAGGATAGTAATTCGTCTTTCTTGTTTCAGAGTCCCTGGCAGTTCCACTGGAGTATTTTGGTGTTCATTTTGAAGGCTGTTCGCACTCTGACCTTGATGATCTAGAGTGGTCACGTGATTTGCTGGAGCTTTTGTTGGCGCTCGCGTTTTTTAATTTGACCAAGGGCTCCGGGTCGGGAGTGTCTGCCTTCGGTGGAAGGTGGTCTGCTGTGATTGCTGCGATCGCGGCTGTGAGTGCTCTTGTGGGAAGACGAAGGTGTGTGCTCTGTGTTTGCTTTGTAAGCGAGTGCGCTCTTCTTCTGTGGTAGCTTTTTTAATATGTGTGGGTGGTTGTGTGGAGTGCGTGGTATTTGGACCAGGTAAGACGACTGGTTGTGCAGAGGTCTCTCATATGAGCTCTTCGAGATAAGCGCTGTCAGCGAGGCCGTGATCATTCTTGCTGGTGGCGTGTTCGTGAGTCGGGTTTGTTAACGGGAGATCGTGTCCCTCGCGGTGGTTTTCAGCGAATGGAGTCGCATTGGAGACAGGTGCAGGTCGTTCTGAGTTTTGGTCCTGGCGGGCTCTTGTTTGAGAGTTGTTATTGATCTTTTTGCTCAGTTGCACCTGGGTATAGGAAGTTTCTCCATCTCTTTGCCTTTTCGTTTTTGTAGTAGAGCCTTGTTGCGTGGTCGACTGCGGGGGATGCATCCATCTCGTCATCCTCTTGGTCTCTGCATAAATCATTTCTAGGGCTGTGCGTCTCTGGTGCGGGGGCGGTCACTGGGCTGAGTGAGGAAGCACTGCAGCCAGGTAGGAGTGTTGGGGTCTTGTTAAGATGTTGTTCTGATGATGTATGGATGTCATCGGGGGAGTTTGGTTGGATTGTCGATTTGACTGCTTTGACATAATTGAGGTGGTTTGGGTTATCGTCTTTCCAGATTTGGATGACTTGTTACCGTGTAACTCTGCGTTCGTCTTGTGTGATAGCATGAGAAGTGGTAGGTAGCATTTAGAGTGGCGGCGCACTTCTTGCAACGTTGCTCGCCAGCGCACTTCTTGCAACGTTGAGGTGTATTTGGCTGGCAGTATGCGATGACTTGGCCGTATTCAAGGCATTTTTTGCACACATTGGGGGCCGTGTTGCAACTGGGTAGGTTTTGTTTCTTCCTTGTTCACCCGGGATTACTATGAATTCTGGTGCGTCATGTCCTGGGAAGGTAATTTGGTATGCAATAGAACTTACGTTACGTGGTTTTATCCATGTTGCTTGACGGACTTCGGTAACTCGGTAGTCTCCAGTTAGACCTTCAGCGAAAGCACTGAGGTCGGTTGTAGGCGTGTAACGGGAGGTGTATATAATCCGTTTGGTATCGTTGAAGGACGGATGTACTTCAACTGTAACTTTGAGTTTGTTTATGTGGGCAGCTTTTTGTATGGCATTACTTTGCTCATGTTCTGTGACGTCGGCCAAATATTTCTTTCCCTGTTGTTGTATTTCTTCTGGTTTTCCTCCAAGTGGTTCGGCGAGTGACTTCATCATTAAAAATGGATTAGTTGAATTTGATTTGGGTCTCATTTCCATCAGAGCCTCAACGTGAGTCATAATAGGCTCCCCCGTAGGGCGCGGCCTCGCGTGCGAAAATATTAGTCATGTTAAGATGAAGTCAGTACATATTTCAATTGTGGCATATTCGCATACTAGCGCGTACGAGAGAGTAAAGAGTTAACGCGTATCTTCGTAAAATGTGTTATTTCTGTGCGTAATGGGGTGGAGAGACCACCTCACTTGCACAGGTGTTTGGGGTTTAGACAGCTTCGTATAGTCCGGTGTGTTTTCCGAAAGTGATAAGCTTTTTAAGGTAGGTTGGGTCCGTGAGTAGGCTTTGTAGGTTGCACGGGGGATTTAGGAACGCTCGCCGGGCTGCCGTGAGTGCGTTGCAATCCATCAGTAAGTGTTTCACACTGATAGCCACTTGGTGGCAACAGGGGCAAGGTGGCGCGTTTGGTCCTATGTCGACATCCATCAGGTGGTTGTGACTTATCCCCGTGTGTCCCGTGCACAAGCGGTTGATGAACACTTGTTCTTCTCTGTTGGTGAACCTTGTTTCCCATTCTTCGACTGAGGGTTTGACTGAAAGCATTTTTGTCCACTTTGTTGCCACATTTCGTCCCATCGGGATGTTATATGGGAGTTGATGATAGGAAACCAGTCCCGGTAATTTATTTGCGAAAAATTGTTCTTGGTGAGTAGATGCCAGTTTAGCAAGCGAGTCCGCAAGTTCGTTTCCTCTTATTCCCGCGTGCCCGGGGATCCAGCAGAATTCCACTGCCTGACCCGTCTCGGTCATCACAAAGAGATCGTGCTGCATTTTACGTAGAACTGGATGTTCGTAGTGCAGTGTTTTAAGCTGGGTAAGGACACTCAAACTGTCTGAGAAAACGACGTATTTGAGGAAGCGATGTATTTTTGCAGTAGAGATAGCTAGTTCGAGTGCGCCAAGCTCCGCAGAGAACCGGAGTGGCATGACTGGGGATCTTCCTGTTTGTCGTGGTCGTTCCGGGAGCAGTATGAGCATCTTTGTTTACCTTTACAGTTTCCTCTCGTGTGTCCGTATTTCTGGCATTTATAACATCGCATCGGACGTCTCTCAAATGGTGTAACCTTGGTTTTGGTGGCGCAGAAAGGAATGTCTAGATAATTTGGTGGAGTATGGCAGTTGAATTTTAGTATTAGGGCTGTGGTAGTCTCTCTCCTTGGTGTGATCCTCGGTGCGACCTTTGCTTCGACAACGTAGTCTTCATATTGAATGAGTTCAGTGATGTACTCCTAGATTTCCTCCTCCGGGATATCTTCAACGTAGATCAAACCTGAACTTGTAGAGAAAGTCTGGTGTGGCACTATTTTGCATGGCTTTTCACCGAGTCTGGTTTTGGAGAGAATTGTGTGACTTTGAAGTTTTGTGTTTACTCTGATGACTAAGCCTTGGTCGCCGCTGGTGGCGACGCTCAGGATTGGGTGGCCAGTGAAAGAGCCCAGCTCTTTTCGCAGAGTGTATGGACAAATATAGGGTCTGTCGTTGGCGTCGAACGTGATCTTCAGGTGTTTGGAAAGGTATAATTATTGTTGAACAAGTTGTGTTCATTGAATGGAGTGTATTGCTTCCTCCTTGCAGCCCTTGGAGCTCGGTTGGGGTTTTTGTGGGGTAAAGAGTTGTCGAAGTTGTCGTCGGACGTAGAGGTGGAGGTACTTGTGTAAGTTGCGTGTTCTTTAGTTAGTTTGTTCTTAACTAGTTCGTGGATATGGAGAAAAATGGTCTTGATATGACCCTCAATTTTGATTTGATTTGGACCTCATTACCACCAGAGCCTCAAAGTGGGTCATAATAGGCTCCCCCGTAGGGCGCGACCGTCGTTGATTCAGGTAAGTTCGCGCGGCCTCGCGTGCAAAAAATATTGGTCATGTCAAGATGAAGTCACCACATATTTCAATTGTGGCATATTCGCGTACTAGCGCGTACGGGAGAGTAATGAGTTGATGCGTATCTTCGTAAAATGTGTTGTTATTTCTGGGCGTAATGGGGTCGAGAGACCACCTCATTTGCACAGGTGTTTGAGGTTTTGACAGCTTCGTATAGTCCGGTGTGTTTTCCGAAAACGATAAGCTTTTTACGGTAGGTTAGGTCCGTGAGTACGCTTTGTAGGTTGCACGGGGGATTTAGGAATGCTCGTCGGGCTGCCGTGAGTGCGTTGCAATCCATCAGTAAGTGTTTCACGCTGATAGCCACTTGGTGGCAACAGGGGCAAGGTGGCGCGTTTGGTCCTATGTCGACATCCATCAGGTGGTTGTGAGTAATCCACGTGTGTCCCGTGTACAAGCGGTTGATGAACACATGGTCTTTTCTGTTGGTGAACTTCGTTTCCCATTCTCCGACTGAGGGTTTGACTGAAAGCATTTTTTGTCCACTCTGCTGCCACATATCATCCCATTGGGATGTTATATGGGAGTTGATGATAGGGAACCAGTCCCGGTAATGTATTGCAAAAAATTGTTCTTGGTGAGTAGATGCCTGTTTAGCAAGCGAATCCGCAAGTTCGTTTCCTCTTATTCCCGCGTGCCCGGGGATCCAGCAAAATTCCACTGCCTGACCCGTCTCTGTCATCGCAGAGATCGTGCTGCATCTTACGTAGAACAGGATGTTCATAATGCAGTGTTTTAAGCTGGGTGAGGACACTCAGACTGTCTGAGAATACGACGTATTTGGGGAAACAACGTGTTTTTGCGATAAAGACGGCTAGTTCGAGTGCGCGAAGCTCCGCAGCGAACACGGAGGCCTTTTGTGGGAGGGTGGCCGAGAGTGGGGTGTTCCCGCACACAGCGGCGGCTCCCACTCCGTCCGCGGTTTTGGAGCAGTCAGTGTATATGTGGCGGTGCTCTAAATTTTCTTCCTCGAGTAGTCTTAGGAATTCCTGCCGGTACGCGTTGGTTGGAGTAGTTGCTTTAGGGTAGATTTGCAGGTCTAGGTTGACCGGTGGTGGGTTGATCATCCATGTTGGTGAGTTAATTT
>SDVV010004440.1:0-20199 GCA_016164225.1 Gammarus roeselii
ATATAGCATACCTTCATCATGCATCAACACATTATTGCAGGCCTAATTTTTAACATTAATAAATAATCAAAATGTATCTTCATCCCAACAGAAGCGCTGTTTCATGCAACGATCTACTATCAATTTGATTAGTAAAAAACGTAAGGTTCTAAACATGCGAGCATACAACTGCTCGAAACTGTAAATATCACTTAGCGCTTGGTTTTAATTAGGACGATAATTTTGTGGTGTTTCAATGAACGTGATATTAAGTATTGTATATTCAACTACAATTCCTGGTAAATTTTCTCTATCCATTGAACTTATTCAAATGACAGAACACCAATGTGTTTTTCATTCCGACAACTCTTTTGTAAACTCAAGATCCCTAAGTGTCCGTCTTTCCTACAAAATGCACGTTGGGTATTCAATGATATGCTTTGAACATGAAATATTGAGGTTTGGTGAATTTAGGTCAGTGCGGGTTGTTTGTTATCCTATTTGTTAGAAGTTTGCACATTTCAAGGAACATTGTAAATCACGAAAGAAAGATTTCTGCAATTTTGGATGAATGGTTGCCCGAGGGGAAGAAGGTAAAATTTAGACATAATTCTAATCTCAACGGCGTCAGGTGTGCTAAAAATGGAAAATCCAGATAAAACACCAAGCCGTGTGAGTTACCTTTTTTTCTCTTTTCATAGAACTTCCTGCAGAGCGGCGACTGTTTTTGATTAGACCAAGGAAAGCTTAGTGTGTCATTTCGTGTCTATACCCTCTGCGTTCGGAAAGTTGCACAACAGTTTGTAATCAACTTCACAAGTCGGGCACCTAATGCAAATATTCACACTGGCGTGTGTTCTGTTGGTAAAAAATGTTGATTCCATAATGCGTTCGATTAACGCATGGGATGGAACATTAGAATGGTCCGAAAGACGCATGTTTGAACGTCATTTCACTTTGAAGTCTATTAGTGCGTACAATCTGTGAACTAAGGTTATTGTGATTCATACAAAAGTTCATATCTCTACCTTTCCGTCTTCACCAGCACCAAGCTCAATCATAAAAGATATATGTCAGTAAAAGAGTGTTTACTAAACAACTTGCCTTTTATACGATTCTGGCAATGCTTCAAGAATTAAATAACTGTTGTTAACCACAAAGTGGTAGGGTGATTTTATAATCTGCTACAACAACTTTGGAGTAGGTGAAAAACAAACCTGATTAGTGCACATTAAATTTTTCTATCAATGAATTTTTGTGAGACTTTATAAAGATTTCATGGCAATTTGTTAGCTCCTAAGTTTTGCTATGGCATAATAATGATGTGGATTGTTGTCCCCTTTGATTAAGTTCACTTGCGGAAAAGAACTGTTCTAATGATGAGACCGAAGCGATCAATAAATGCGTTAGGAACACGTTCGAAGCATTACCGTCCCGACACGGTGCAATCGCCGAAAACATATATTCATATTATTTTTCTCCTGTAGCAGCAGTGGATGCATGTTTAGTGTCTCTTGCTGGAATTACAATTTTAATTTTTTATCTGTAATAAACTGATACTATTTGTTGGAAATTCAATGATACCTGTATCATGAGGCCTGTTAATCTTTTTCTCATAGTTTTAATGAAACAAAAATTACTGACAGTAAGTACCGGTACCACTTCCAGTAGGTACCAATGGGCACTGATGTTGCTACCACCGGGTCTTTTTTCACCACTGGTCCTTGTCTCACTACTACTGCTCCTAATACCGCCGGTACTTCAGAAGTGCCGCTGCCCCGTGTACGTCGATTAGTTGCGGCAAGTGAATTAACCTAGTAGCTAAAATTATTTTTTCAATTTTATTTTATTGCCTTTTTTCCATTCTTCTTTTATTGCCTTCTTTTCTACTCTGCACTCTGGCCTTGCTGGTTTGTTCGGTAGTGGTGAGGCCACCAAGATGAGTGACCACAACATCAGGTGCGGCAGTTTGCCGCCTCACCCTGTTCCAAATAGGTGCTGCGGCAGGCATTCAGTTGACTTACTACACACCTCCCTCAACATTTCTGCTGATCAATCGCCATAAGGAAATTGCTTCAAGTGGGCACAAGTAAAAACTGATACTCACGCAGGGCCGAATTCCCCGCGGGGGGAGTTGCCGAGGCAGGACGTACCTCACGCTCCTCTCATGTACGAGGACCCCGGATCACCCACTTTGGCCAGAAGTGAGGTCTGAAATCAGTGCTAATGCCAGTTGCAGGGCTCGACAGTTTACACTGGTTTACCCATGCTGCCTCATAAGTGACAAGCTTCCCCCACCCACCTCTGTCCCGTTTCTGAACGAGACACCATGGGCAGGAGAAGCCCCTTCTTCTTTTCCTACCCTCTACCCGCAGATCAGGAAATCAGAGGAGAGGGTTCATGACGCGTATATCAGGGGAAAGTAAGAGCCTGACTCCCTTCTCTTCCTCCGCTTAGCACTCCACCACCCGTAACGCTGGAGTTAAAAAAATAAGAGTGTTGGGCGAAGTAGGAGCGTTGAAAGGGAAATACGAGTGTTCACCCCACAAGGCTGAGGCGTGACTCAGTACGGCTCGTGAACCTAACAGATGCATGTGGCGGGGGGGGGTCCGTGATCCCTACCGCCTCTCAGTGGGCCCGCTCGGTGTAAAATGTTCAGCTACTCGTCAACCGTTATGATCTTGTGTCCTATAATTAAAACTGTAGCGTCCAGTACCTCTGCGTGCGGCTCGAGTCAAGCACGCGGACGTCTTCTTAGGCATAGTATCCACATACTCACAGTTCAATGATTGACTCGACAAACAAATTTAGAACAGTCGATTGAATCGTTGAAAATTAATATCTTTAATCAATATGTCGAACTAACAACAGTAATATTTAACAGATTATAGCGGTACGCGATTAAGTTTTGATAAATGAGTGAGCGCACGGGAGGAGTGTGCGGTGTGTCTTGCCGTCGACCACGCCTCTTGTGTGACGTTTGGCCTTGCGTCTTCGACCACCCCTCTTGTGTGACGTTTGGCCTTGCGTCTTCGACCACCACTCATGTGTGACGATTGGCCTTGCGTCTGTATCCGTACACATTGGATGAATTGAAGGCAGTATATTGTCATGTTTCATTTGAAACATTTTATTGCCGATATGTTTCAGCGCAGTATCTTACTTGAGTGAAAAGCAAATATCTTGGCTGTAAAATATATAAAACCTGCCTGCTCAATGAATGAATAGCTATGTTTCTATGGGATAAGTATAATATGCATTATAATAGAATCATGCTATGGGAGACCCGTGCTGTTGTACACCAAGATTCTATTGTTATGTTGTTGTGTAAAATGAGAAAATTCTTAGCTCCACCGTTACTTGAAATGTATTCGTGGGGTTTTATCGCATAATTTGTTGGTCTGCTGCGCAATGTGTAAAAATTGTAACCATGTGGAGTTATTTGCATTCTCTTAAACTCCACCGTAGCTTGAAATGTGAGTAGATATTGGCTTCCTCTTAAACTCCACCGTTGACATCAAATGTATTCGTGTGGTTTTAGCGTATAATGTGTTGGGCTGCCAAGCAATGTGTAAAAATTGTAACCATGTTTTGATATTTGTTTTCTCTTAAACTCCACCGGTAACTTGAAATATATTCGTGGGGTTTTAAAGATTCATTTAATGTGTATAAATTGTAACTAGGGGGATATACTTGCTTTCATGAGAGAACGTCTAGTCTAATCGGATAAAGGTAACTTTGTAGTTTGGGGATAAGATATGTTAGGTTCTCGAACAGAGTAGTACACCAATGGATGTTTATTACGATTTTTTAGTTTTTTGTCATTTCGCTAGTTTGAAGGTGTCGTGATACTAGAAAAGTGTATGAAAATACTTCCATGGAACGTAGACTATCAATTAAAATTTCCCTCTATAGAATATAAGAGTATATCTTGGGTTTACCATTTTTGTAAAGTGTTACATTTTCCTGAAATACTCTTAACAGAGACGAGAGAGTTTACCCAATGGCTTGAGAGGTTGTTTTCCACCGGTAGTAGATACTATCTCACAGAATTGCAATTCTGTGAACGCTTTTTCAAAAACCGGTTACAGAATTGCAATTCGGTGACATTCTCAGCCAATAAAAAAGTCTACGGACGTTTTTCGCTCGCCTTATTTCACAGTTGCCCAGGCGAGTGACTCAGGTGTGAACGGTGAGCGGTTGTGAGCGGTGGAGATTGTTGGAGAATGGTGGATATTGTTGGTGGTTATTGATGGTTTGTGATAAAATTTAGGTGTAGTATTATTTAAATATAGGTAAGTATTATTGTACATGTATAAATAAATGTTCGTCCACGGTGTTAGGGTTTGTTGAATTGGCTTATCCGCAAGATATTTTAGCCTGGTACATAGCAGGTTGACTGTATGTGTAGGATTTAATTATTTTTTAATATTATAGGTATATAATTATTTATGTACCGTATTATTTAGTGTCGCAGGCACAGCTGTTATTTCAATGGGTATTTTTGCTCGAACATTTACTCATTTAGGGTAATATTAATAATGTAAATGCCGTTGTAATAGGATTTCAATTTGCTTTCATTGCTCGAACAGTATCTAATCTAATTTAGGTATGTTGACCAATTATGTATACGTTAAATGCGGTATTATATAGGTTCTTTGTTACTATAGAGCAAAAGCTATACAAATGGATTCAATCGAAGCCCTTTTTTCCCCATTGTTTTTTTCACAGTTACGTCAGTACACATCGTTATTTATGATACAGATAGAGCGTAGTGCATTTATACGTTCACGTATTTTCAATCCGTATGACTGTGAATAATGAAACATATATGTTTAAGTTTATATTTATTTATTACATAGTTACATAGTAGCATGATTACAACATATTAGGATTATTTTCATCAATATCTTAGGGATATTTACATCGATATCATAGGAACATTTACATATTAGGAATATTAACAGAATAAATCCTGACGACGTGGATGTACTTTCGTCATTTACGCGAGTTCACTCGCTTAAGACGGCCTCAACCGGCTTACGTTTCTTCCTAGTTCAATCCATAATTACATCGACATCATCATCCACGACACATCGCTTCCTCTTTTAGTGACGGTAGGTTTACCTTCAATAGATTTTTTAGGAATGTCTGGATGGCCATAGGCGAGAGTTGTGCATGCATCGACATAGTAGTGCTTATTTTCAAACTTACCGAGACAATTTTTATTAGTGCGTACAGTTTGAAGCTGGCATGCTTGTGCGCAAATATTGTGTATGGTCTCATAGTGTGTGTATGTTTTCTGGTTATGGATGTGTCTGTATTGTTCATGTCTGATTTTGACTTGTGTCTGGTAATTGACCCCTTTTGCAGATGATTTTGTGGCGTCGGACTCGAGCAACATACTGGAACCCGTTGGTTGGAGGCAAATGATTTCACTCGGGTAGTCGTTGGGTATTTCACTTTTCAGTAGTCCCAGCTGTCCTTTCGTTGTTTCATCATACAAAAGATGATTTTTGGGGTAGTTGGAGAAGTCCTTGCATGCACCCAGAGGAGGTTTGCGCATTTCCGTCTCAATATCGGCCACACCTTTGAACTGGAGCAGTAACGAGTCTGTGTCCGAGTAGATGAGCTAGACGTTGTCACCGTATTTGGGTTTTAGAGTGTCAAAAAAGAAGCTGTAGATTTTTGTTTTAGCTTTCTTAAACACGTAAAATCCAACTTGGAGTGGGTGAACCATTTGGATATTTTTCTGTTTGAGAATCATGATGACTGTTCTGGGCCGATGGCGTAGCAGTTTTTCAGGAAGGGGTTGGCAGTGTGTTTCGGAACTCGTTGGCTGTACGTACGACCTATGCCTCTAGACTTCTGTTGAGCGGATTGAACAAAAACCTCCCGTATATACTAATTGAGAGCTGTTTATACAGGAACTTTTTGAAGGAATTCGTGGAATCTTGACGTTTTTGTATATTTTTCATAATAAAGTATTTGAAGACAGATTCCTGTTTGATTCGAAAAATTCGATGAACCTTGGTGACTTCCAGTCCTTGCCTGAGGAGTATTTGCAATAGTTCCAGAGCCACGAGGTAGTCAGTTTGGGGTAGATGACTATCAACCAGCTTAGATCTGCTTGTAACCTGTTTTTAAGATGTTCCGAGCCTGACAAGAGATTTTTTTGTGACGGGGAAACATCGTCCATGCTGACTTCTTTGTGATGCAACAGTAGTGGCAGCTAGTCTGTTTTCCGTGCAACTTTGTCGCTGACTTGGGTATCGATACACACAATGTACGTGTACTCGCCAGAACACACCGCGTTTACCAAGTCGAATGCTTGAATTTCTTCGGGTGTGAGCTCGTGGATTTCACCAATGATAAGGGGCTCACTCAAGCATCCAAAATGAAGACTGTTGAAGTACCACATTTCTGATGAAGACACAAGTAGTTCAGGTTCAAAGTCTTTGCAACGAGGATTGTTCATCTTGGTAAGACCTTTCGTCAACATCCCAAATCCGTCTCGTGTATTTTTGACAATCAGGTGGAGTAGATCGATATCATTGACCAACTCCTGCTTCATCCTGCCTTCGTAGAGAGCAGCTTGCATAGCAAAGTCAGGGGAGCTCACAAAATGAACGGAATCCAGGGTGAAGTCCAGTGTCATGGTCTCCCTAAACTTTTGGAAGACTTCTGCCAGTAGCAACGTGTCTATTAACAGATAAATTATCCTAGAGTCACGAAAGGTCTTGCAGTTGGCTGCCTGCAACATTTCAATGACTTCAGCATAATCAGAGTCTGATATACCCTTGAATCGAAGTTGACTGTACAAGTCTTGTTGCGATGGGATGCCAGTTTGGTCCAGCACAGAATCCGATTTGATGGTTTCATATCAGAAATGACTTTTTCGAGTAGCGAGTTCTAGAACTATGTCACTGTAGCTGAGACTTGTGGGATGGTATTTGAGGAGCGGCTTGTCATGGCTACTGTCCTCAAGGTTTATGGCAATTCTATCTAAACATGAGTTGAGAAAGTAGTAGGAGTCGTTGAACTTAACGCTGTACTTGCTCGTGGCATCGTTCAAGGAAACGGAGATGCTAAACATTTTTTCAGATTGTTTTGACAACACACGGATATTCGAGAAGTTAGTGCCGTCCAATCCTCTCAGTATGAAGCGGATATAATTGGCTGATGCATTGTTAGCAATACATGGCATAAACCTGAGATTCTACGTGATTCTGCTTTTGCAATTTGAGCACAGAGCCTCAATATACTGTAGTTGCCAGATATCACTTCCTTATTGGGTCCGGAGACGCCCTCGATGTAATGGTTATGGTGGCAAACTCTTTTTTTACTTTATTCTCCAAAAGTGTCCCCGCAGCACTGACATGTTATGCTTCCGCAATATTTTTTTAAAGTATTGTTTTGTGAGAACGGGGTAGGGGAACATTGGTAAGGTTGACATATAATCGTTATAATCCAGCAACATATTCTTGACGAGATATGTCTCAATCTCCTCAAGCGGAACTAAAGTCAAATCGACTACTCTGTGCCATACAATTTTCCCTTCATTATCCCCTAGAGTATAACTGTACATGAGCAACTTGTGAATGCTAACTACATTTTTTTCATCTGTTGCAGGCTCCAGAACAGATTCACAGTCATAATAAGCAACAACGGGTGGTTTCATTGTTGTATGCATGGCGGAGAATTGGTACATTGCGCCTTCTTCAGGAATATCGATATTTTGCAAGCCTGTACTGGACGAGCACAATTTTAGTGTGTTCAGCTTTTTTGCTTTCATCCATCCCCTGCATGAAGAATGGACGAACAAATTGATTTTATCGTTCTATTATCTCTAGATGCGCGCATGAATGTAGTGAAACATGGAATGAGTGCGACATGGTTGGCATCTAAGATTTGAACTAGATGGACCGTGCGCTTCTTGCTGGCGTCTATACTACCCCTGTAAATACTGACATGACCGAACCCTTCCTTCTCTTTTGTGATTTTATACAGTCTGATGTTAACTTCACATCCCCTTTCTACAAGAGGGATGTCCTCTGGGGCAATAGATTTGTCCATGGCAAGTTTTGTAAATTGGAAGTATGTGTCTTTGTACGGGATATAGGTATGCTCCGCTTCATGTTTAAAATTTTAGCGGTTTGCCTTTTCCTTCAAATAGAAATGTGCGATGAGGCTAGTGAGCACACAATTATTCCTTGATTTTATGTTGACAATGTAGTGACAGCCTGGACATTTTTTTGGGCTAAGAAACATAATCACCCAATTTTTTGTTCCATTAACACCCGTCCTATAAAATTTAAGCTCAACATTGGTTACTGTATTCATGCTGTATCCTGTATTCTAGCTCCTTTGTCTCTGATCTGTTTTGTAAACCAACCCCGAGATTCTCAATCAGCTCACCTAAAAGCGTGTTTTTATTAGCTGGATAGCTCTTGTGTTAGGCACCCAGTGTTTATCATCTACAGATGCATCCTCAAATAATTTGCTCATCTTAACAGTTACAGTGTATTGGAGTCTTTGGAATTGGCCTAATTTCAATGGAGCGAGTTTCACTAATTCCTCGCGTCTTAATGTAATCAGTGTGGATATGTTGGCATGTTCAGTGTGTGGTATAAATTTTGAAGTGACAAACATGTTTTCCAAAATTCCTTTCGAGGTAGGCGGATAAAAGATAAGCTCACACAACGGAGCAGCGTTATCCTGGCAACGAATGCTGGTTTCGATTTGACAGTAGACGGGTCCATATCCTGAAGCGTAGATGTAGACGTATCATCAATAGACATGGGTGTAGATGCCTTCAACGACAAGGATGGCCATAGTAGTCGATGTTGCAGCGCTAGCCCGACTCAAGGGCGGGTCCGAGCTAACAGTCGGATCAGTACTCTGTGGCACCGATTGACCTATGCAAACTTTAGTCGGCGCCAAAGACGGTGCTTTTGTGGTAGGCTGAACTCCGGGTGGTTCCGAACGATGGGCAGTGCATTTTGCGCAAGCTTTCGCCCATGCAACCTTTGCGAATTTTACAGCTTTTTAAACCTTTTTACTTGTTAAAACCTTTTTTTTGTGGTTGTAACCTTTTTGGACCTTGTAACCTTATTTGGTGGTATGCATTGAGGTTCAGCAGGCATTGGGTGTTGAGCAAGCATTAGACCAGGTGTCGGGCAAGTAAGCGGTTCACTTCGCTGCGTATCTTGGTTATGCACACTCTCTCCTCCTCCTCGAGTATCCATCAATAGCGTATCCACCATCACCATATCTTCTTGATTCATCCTACATGAGTAAACAAATAACAAAGTTATTGAAAGATGTTTCTATAATAAAACAAAAAATAGACTAACAAAATTACGGATAGATATCTCTGGAATAAAAAAAAACATGTTAGAACTGGCAGTACTTTCATCTCAAGTGAAAATGTGACGGGCACCAACAAGATCCACTCTGTAAATCATGCATGAGTTGCAGCATTCACCATTTTATACAACACTGTAAGATAAATTGGGGTGAGCAAAAAAGATGCCATACACTGCCAGATAACCATCAACAAAATGGTTGCCCATTCACTGCCAGATTTACGATAGCAAATGAAACAAACAAACGTAATCAAAACCAAAATGAAAACTAGGACGCTAAACGTGTTGTAACCTGTAAGGGAATGACGTCACCATTGACATGTGAAGGAGTCATATAAAACTGGAGCCGTTGAGGCGATGGAGACACACACCGTCAGCTCCTCATCGAGCCAGTTCCTCCACTCTGAACTTTGACATCTTTGGATCCATCTCGACATCATGGAGCATCACACTAAAATGGAAGTCTATAGGATGGAAAACGTGATCGTCTCCTACAATCGCAACACCAGGGGATTCTCATTCGTCGGGGGTGATAATTTTGTGTCAGCAACCAAAACGACATTAAAAGGTATCCTAAACAGTTTGAAGATGGAAAAAGATTTGTCTACCTTTAAAAGCCATTAGTCCTCGAGCGTAGATCTACTTTCCAATCAAGAATATGCGTCGTTGATGTTTATATGTTTTTAACTCAAAGTCGTCTCGTCACAGATCTAAAATCCTTTTTTGCCCTAACTTCATTGTGAGCTTCCTAACACAAGAATGTACAATCCTGGATATGATACAAGATCCATCGTACTCTACCTCCAAAGCTCGTGGGTTCAAACGCACATTGGAACAAGCCGAACAAGAAAATAGACCTAACCCTAAATACGAAATGGTGGATGCAGCAACCAATACCTTCTACTCCAGTACTCAACAACATGACAACAAGACCCAAACGATCGATGTAGTAAATTTCTATAGTGGACCCCAAGATCAAGAAGCAAGACCCAAACGTTTGATGTACCTGACAAATCCTACTTTGGGGGATCACAATACACCTTCGAATTCTTCCCTTCTTCTTCTGAAGACGTTGCACAATGCCTAAGCCGGAGCTTTTAAATACTATAGTAGGATGTAAATTGATCCATACTTTATTATAGGAATAAACAAAATGTATGATATGTAATAATTTATTCAATACAAATCAAAAATATTTATTTTGTACTTACTAACCTTTGTAATGCATCACGTCCAATTTTGTAAATGTCAGTTGTCAGTTTATGTAGTCGATGTCTGTTGCTGGTTATTTCCATAGTATCCACTCTGGACCATTTGTTGTGGCTGATGATCCTGCCATGGTTGTCCATTCCAAGTTTGTTGTAGGTGCCACGTTTGACCCTGCCAATGATGGCTCTGTTGAACTTGTCCATTCCAAGTTCGTCTCTGGCGCACTTGAAACAAGCATTGCTTGGGGTTTATATGCAAGTGCTGCAGACCCGGTTGAGTATGAATATACTGTGGTTGACCCTGTTGAAGTTGTCCTTTCCAAGTTTGTTGTGGGTGCCACGTTTGACCCTGCCAAGGATGGCCTTGTTGAACTTGTCCATTCCAAGTTTGCTGTGGGTGACACGTTCGACCCTGCCAAGGATGGCCTTGTATGGAACAGGCGAATATGATCCCTGCAGGTATCACGCTTGTTGTTGTGTGTTTAACGACCGTGTTTGTTGAAATTGATCCTGACACTGATGCGAGCAAGAAGATCGATGTGATGCTGCTGCTGCTATGTTATACGGGTTAAATCCTGGTGTAGCTAGCGGTTGTAGATACCTGTAGATCCGATTTGCAACGCTGTTCGTTGGTGGTCCGGCATTGCCCAGACTGAAAACGGAGAATAGAAGAAGGTAATTTTACAAAAATATGTTTATTTATTGTTGAAATAATTTTACACATAAATAAGAAGATATATATACACATTGAAAATCACACAGAAAAAATAAAATTCCATCACTACCTACGATTAGCCAGCTTGTCAATAATCAGTGAACCAAAACAAACATAGGTTAAGGAGGGATCGTCAGATGATGTTCACAAGGAGGGGTCTTACAGGGGGTCATCTTCTTCCCTAAATAGAATAGTAGCGGATGTCATTCCACTCGTTTTCTCAAGGATTACAGTATCGTCAAAAAAGAACCCCATAATTTCCCTCATTATGCGAGTATCTTTCAATAGATCATCTACCTAGCGTTGATGGGTGACTAAATTGTCCCAAAGCAGGGAAGGATCCTCATTTGGAGTCGAAATAACCAGCGGCTGGGTAACATCATCTTCAAACCCGACAACCTCCCTACCCTGTAGAAATTCAAAGTGAGGGGAGTCGCCAGGAATGGTTTCGATAATGCTCAAATCGAGCATCCTTAGCTGAGCCAAATCATCAGGTTGAATTATTCCATGATCAAAAATAGTACCAGGTTGATTGATTTCGACTATCGAATCGTTGTCTTCGTGCAGGTGATCCATATTTTGGCGATAAAAACTGGCTAGAAGATCATGTATAGGCTCAAAGTCGGTGAGCAATTCCTTTAACAAAAGAGAATCTGCGAAAATACCGCTTGAAGCCTGCTCAGTGCCTTCGTCACGCATGGGAACATTATCGTCTATCTGGGCAACCTAAGGGGGATATTCACTTAAAAATTCGACGCATCCTGGTCTTTATCTAAGTAGTTAATCCAGTCATGGATCAAATTATTACGCACTGACAAGTTGTCTGGGTCGCTAATCGATCCCACTAGGATCAAGGGTTCATGAAAGTGGCGGTAGGCATATAAAAAAAACTCTCCAGCCGTGATCGACACAACACATTAGGAATTGGGCAGGGGTCGCATGTAGAGGAATCTGTGACTCTAAAAAAATCTGCCCACGCATGAACCAACCTATGGCTGAGACACCGTAACGCTGAGACCACACTACCTCCTGAAAGCCTAACTTTATTATGAATTCTAAAAAACTACGTTTTTGGAACAAGGTATTTTCATAGTCAGAGGCTGAAGGGGAATTCGAGGCAAACCTTCGATATTTCGCTGGTGAGCCAGCAAGTCCACCAGCGTGAGAAGATGCGGTTACAGCAACTTCGCCCCCAGCAGTCGTGGGCGCATGGGTAGGCGCGCAAACGGGGGTGGCAGATGCGATGATAGTGGGAGCACTTTTGTCATCCCAAGGGCGCTTCAGTGGCCAAGTAGAGCAGGCAGCTTGTTCAGTAGTCGCGCCTGGAGTTGATCCAAACGGCATGCCTGGGTTAGGTTCTCGCTTGAACGGAGATGAGTGCCTTATCTTGTATGATACCTCAGGAATATCTGTTGGAAAAAAATAAATATTAGAACCCATAACACTGACCATGGATGAGCTGCCAAAAAAAAGGAGAAATCAGTTACCAAAATCATATACACAATCCTATATATTGAGCTCCTGTTTTAATTGAAGGAACATCAATTCCCAATAATGTGTACACATTTCTATATTGAGATCCTGTTATCATTGAAGATATATATTTATATTACTAACAGTACGGTCGTAACACGTACCGTCTTGTTTGGTCGATTTCGCTCGAAGCCCAGCATCCACATCACCGAGAACTTGAGCGCTCGTGGTTGCCTCCTCCAAGCTGGGAAAGGAATAGTATATATGTCGACGAGAATGGCATTTTAGAGTCATTTTGGTGGGCGGGGTAGGGTGCAACTCATACAACTTGACTCAAGCGGTCGTACGGAGGTTCGCGCAGAAACGGGTGCGGGGGGCGTAGGGTAAAGCAGGTGTCAGTGAGCGGAGAGCTTATACATGTTGAAATGCAATATATTTACCTAACGGTATTAGCATTTCAATGCATGGGGGGTATTGCAACTTCGTTGCATGTCATATTGCATGTTCAATGCTGTGTCCTCTGAATGTTTTTTGGGGGGGTTTCGACAAACATACGTTTATAGGAATTTTTATTTATAATAATTTATATGTATTATTATATCTTAAAAAGCCTCTCTTTCCGGACACCTTCATGATGAATTTTCAACCTCGATATCATTTTTCTACGTTGCTCGCTGTTAATCCATTTTACACGTAGCATAGATTCAATTAGTTTATTGTTATTTTGTATCCGATTGTAATGATCAGTACCCTTGCGCTAAGCTTTACTTACTCATGCAGTAACCCCTTCATTCGTAATTCTTTGTGAGCTAACCGATGAACGAAAATAGATACAATATATACAGGATGACTGAATCATTCCTAGAGAAGAACCACTTAAGAGTATAATTGACTCTGTCGATGCTTGATTGGTGGGTTCGTATCGGTGGGGGGGGGGGGTTGTTGGTTGTGATTTTTTTGTATGTTATATTCGTTTATCCCTATATATATTTTTTATAGGATTAGTGTGGCAGGCATGTCTTATAACTCAATTTGCAGCCTTTGTGTGCAAACGGCCCTGTTTGTTCCAGCCTGGAGATAGAATTGCAGGCAAGGTTCTATGCTTCCCATCTATTTTATTTCATATGTATATAATATTTATGGAAATAGTTAGGATTATTTATCATTTTTTTGCGGGTTAATGTATATTTTTTTCTTAGGATGCTGTATCTTCGTTATGAGAATCAATCTACCCCATTTTGCATTATCCAGTTTTGAAACAGTTATATCAGTGTTCCATTGACGCGGTGTTCCAATAGCGAAAATACCTGAACGATATGGATTTACTGTAGGTTAAAATATTATGTTATGTATACATAGTAATGATCGATCGATTTATATTGAATTTGTGTTGTTTTCGGAATTTCGATCAGTTAACTCATACAGTTTTAGGCATTTTAGGGTATTTTAGGCTTGCATCATCCATGTAGCAAACTATTTCAGGCATAATTGGTACGTTATTGCATCATTTGGTATTTTTAAATGTATATATGAAATTCTGTTTCGATTAAGCTGTAGTTACTTTAGTTAAAGAGATGTTTATTTATCCCTGTTTTAAACAGAAGTTGAGGCTAATTTCATTAGATTTTTGTATGTACTGTACCTGCTTTGTTATAACTCGTGAGTTTTAGTATAGGTCTTTCAGTTTTGTATGTTCTCTGTTGAATTTCCATCTTCAATGCAGTGTTTTGGGTATTTAATACAATATCGGAATTTATTGCGTTTGTATCTGCAATATAGAATATTATTTCAGGTTTAATTTAGTCGCATATTGTTCATTTTTTCGTGTGTTATATATCGTCTTTCATCCTGATACATTATTTGAGGAAGTTACTATAGATATAGAACAGCCGATTTGTTACAAACTTTGTCTTGCTGTTAGGGTATTGTATGTTTATTGTAGGATCATTTTTCAATATTTAGGAGGAGATAGAGAGTCCCCTAGGCAAAAGCTCGTTCTGTTTATGCATGTTTGTGTAATTAGACCGATTTACTAGGATGTATACCATAATGTATTACACTTTTCATTGTGAATTATAGCAGAGAAGAGCATCTCATTTAGCTATTTTATATATATATTTTTTTCCCACAATAATCATAGGAATGTATATTTAAGAGGTGTAGGTAGGTCCATACTGCATCTATGTGGAATTTTCGTCATTGATCCCCAGCAAATGTATAGTGTAACGTTTAGAAGACGATTTACTGGATGGAGGGGTCCTAGTGTAGAGGTGGTTTACACTCTTTGGTTGTCATTTTGGAGTTCATCCATGTTCAACGTGAATAATGTACGTTCTTGTAGACGTCGATCTTATGTTCCATGGGTTTCATAGTGAGGTTTCGCAACAAGTTGCTCATAGTTGTAGTGGTAGACTTAGATTGTTTGTGAACAGAAGCCTAGCTTTTTATGACCACACACTCTCTGAAACTCATTCATGACCACTGTACATGTGTCTAGATTTTGGTTATGTCCAGGATGTGTCTTTATTCGAGGCTGTTCAGAGACGATGGGTTAACAGATGCATGGTACGTCTGTGGCATCATATCATGACAGGGTGTCACCTCTAAATTTGTTATATATCAGTGGTAGATTGCTGAGAAGTGTCCTAGTAAAGCATTGTAGAGTTCATTTTTTGACACAGTGGGCATTGATTTTGTCCTGCTAGAGGCATGGCATCAGTCAGGTCTAGGAATTTATTATAGAGTTGAATGGTATCGTAGTAAAAATAACATTATTCTCGTGAACTCTGTGTTAAATGTCAGATATTTTTAGTATGGCTGTTATGTTAGTATATGGTTTTCATGAACCAGACCACTTTAAGAGTTTAAGTGCAGGATTATTTCTATTTTGTAAGATCGGAAGTGTTCATCGACATCGTGTGTTGATTGACTATACACCTTTCCATAATTGAATAGAATTTACCATCTGGGTGTGGTAGGATACACCGTATATAATAGTTAATCGTCGTTGCATAGGGTAGAGTAGAGAATCTTATTTAGCTATTTTTATAGTTCTTGTTTTACATTTTTCGCCTAATTTCATGGATTGTTGGGTATAAAATACGCTTAGTTGGATGTAATGCTTCAAAAATTGGTAGGTTTTACCTCTTGACACTGGATTTGGGTCCGGTTCCATGTTGTATTGGAGAACTAATCTAACGGATTTTGTGTAGTGTAAGTGTTACAATTTCTTCAATAATTTAATGTACATCTCAATTATGTTGTCCAATCGCAGGTCTTTACTAGATGCTCATTCCCGCAAGTCTTACTTATATAAATGTTGTGGTTCGTCGGCAGTTGTACACTTAGAAGTTATTGATCAATTCAGGCTTTGTTATGAGATTCGTTCTCATTAAGAATATTAGACTTTTAAGACCATTCACCAGATCCACTGTAGCAGTTTTCACATTAGGTTTGTGATGATGGCCGTGAACCTAACCCATCCTAACCTATTATTACCAAGGATTGTATAAATTTGTCCCCCGTTTCCAGACTTATGTTAGGTATTTTCTTCATTGATTTAACTTTCATCCTTATCAAGTCTATCCACTTGTCTATGTAGTTTTACCAATCTTTAGTAGGTGGTGTGACTACATATATATATATATATTTTTTTCACTTCGCTTGTTACAAGTCCAGTATTATCGACCAGTTTCGAGTAATGTTAGGTCATCGCTCGTTTGTGGACTTTCGAGTTCAAAACGTTTATGTAAGCTTACCCCATACGTCAGTGAGTGTTACGAGTGGTAAAGTGTTAGCAAGATTTATGTACGGTTATACTGTTGGAATATGATTTTTTATTGTAATGATGGATGTGCTGCTCCTACCATTTTCGCCTATTATATCGAATATTGAATAAATTCACTTTACCATTTTTTCATACAGATCTGCGTTGTAAGGTCCGCAATCCACAAGATCTAGGATATAAACCATGTCTAAGGTACATTATTAGCGAAATATATATCGATGTACGACAAAATAGATAAAATATCGATGGATGCAAAAGTAGTTACAATACACTATCAAACACATTATTACCTAGGCATCTTAACCTATTCCATCCAATAGTTATGCATTTTAATCAAGTTTTATGGTTATGTATGATATTGATATGTATGAATCTATCCACTAGGGCTGTATATTTATCATATCAAAAGCAGTTGAATACATTTTCTCCAATTTGATCCAGCAAATATCCTTTTCCAGATGTTTAGATTCCAGAATTTATCGATATCTCTGTTCCATGTTAGGATGAGACTCAGCAGGTAGGATCCAAGAGAACTAATGCACTTCAATTTGTTACATTTTTATTGTGGATCAGTTATACGCGATGTTAGGTTCAAAGATCTAGTCATTCTAACCAACTTAACCAATAATTATATATATTTTCTTTCAAGATGGATGGAAATGTATGATATTTAGTCAATATTTTAGTCGATGTACATATCAAATCCATTCCATACGGCTCTATTTTACAAACTTTTTCTTCTTATGTCACACACCAGGTACACACATACACGCTTTGTACGCATATGCAGGACCGGGCACGGTATAATGACGTCGTAATAATAGTTACGCGGGAACTATTATCCATATATGGAAGGACAATGAAGAAAACAGGATTTGGGTGACTGATTTCGAAATATTTCAGTCGTATGTAACAGAATTCAAAGAAAATAAGAAGGTATATCTTGAAATTGATATGTCCCAAGCAGAAAACTTCCACATATGTAAGAAAGTTGGGTTAGTGGAAAATAAATTCTAACTAGGGACTGAAGAAAATCTGAAGCGTATGATGGAGTTTCTTCCGGATAAAGATTTGAGGTACATTGAATTGGATAAGAATCGATAAATTAAAGTTCACACAGAAGAAGAAGAAGAACATTAATGGAAATGCGGGGAACTACATTTATGGAGATACGGGGATGGAGCAAGTTCCCATATTCGTATCAAAGATATGATTGACTGTATGAAGGAATTTGAGAGAAGACTGCTACAAAGTGATGATGGGTATGGTTGTATGTTTGCACTATGTTGATACAAAATGCATAAATATTGATGCATCCAGCAAGATCTGTAATTAAAACTGATAAAAAAAAAACAATGAAAATCCGAAATTAAATTGCTTATATTATCCTAACATCGAACATCGAAATTGTTGAAGTCGGTAGGAGAATATATTTCAAGGGGTGCAACGGTACCTATAGAGCTATCTCAGGGTGAATGATGTATATGTGTGACAGAATGGTGAGAAATAAATCAGAATCTGATGCGAATAAACTCAAACAATATTCGGATTATATGTGGGAGGATGGGTTATAGCTCGAGTCCTCGATTGTTCGAAAGAATTGGGGTAATGGGGGTCTGTAAACTTTGCCAGAAAGAAATAAAATTGAATAAACATAAATCCACATGTAACGTGTGGAGACATTTGAAACGCTGTCATCGTGAAGAGTTTGAAAAAATATATTGGAAAGATAGAAGGCAGATCAATTGTGCACTGCGTCAAAGGATGAAGTGTGAGGAGATATTGAAAAAAAATGTGGTAAACCTAGTATGAGGTGAAGTCGCCCGTTTGTATGATGATGGAAACAAATATGAATTATTTGTACCATTCAACCTATCTAAGATTGAAAAATCTGACCTCTCTGGTAACGTATATGAGTCGAGATTGATTGCGAAGTAGAAATAAATAGGTGTAAGTTATCAAAGCTGCAAAGGATAGATCAAAAATGTAGAGTCAAGTGAAGATATTTGTTATGCATTGTATAAAAACAACAACTGAATATCGAACATAAGTTAGGTTAGGTTAGGTTTTTGATGATTTACTAGATCAGACTTGGATGTGTGTATCAAACTGCATAGGATTGATCAAAATGTAGAGACAAGTGGAGATATGTATTATGCAGGGTATAAAACATTGACTGAATACCGTATATAAGTTAGGTTAGTTCAGGAAAGGATGATTACTCCTTTTAACATAACATACCATGAAGCTGATGCACATGAAAAATCTTGTATCAACGGCAAGGATGATGTTCTATGGGTGAGGTTAGGTTGGGTAGGTATTAATGCATCCAGCAGTGTATGGTAACGCTTTTGCAAAATGTGTGTAAATGCCAACATTATACCGACATCAACCGTGAATACACCTACATTACACCAGCATATGCCGACATATGCCGGCATATGGCGGGATCAAACCGTGAATACAGCTACATTATACCGGCATATGCCGGCATATGGCGGCAACAAACCGTGATAAAATGCACGAAAACTCGATCGATACTATACAATTCCTGGTTAGAAAAGGTTAGGATAGGTTAAGATGCTTAGTTCTTTTCACCTAACATGACGGGAAGCTGGTCCACATCAAATATCTTGTAACAATATCAAAGGATTTTGTGCTAATGGAAAACACGAATATCAGAGGTAAAGTGCCTCATATGTTAACCGAAATGTGTGTCCGGTGTGTGTGTGTGTACATTGTATCGGTAACTATCCCTGTATACGATGTCATTATACCGTGCCCGGTCCTGCATATGCGTACAAAGCGTGTATTTGTGTACCTGGTGTGTGACATTACAAGAAAAAATATGTAAAATAGATCCATGTGGAATGGATTTGATGTGTACATCGCGCAAAATAATGACTAAATATCATACATATCCATCAAATTCGGATGAAAAAATATAAAATTATTGGGTAAGTTGGTTAGAATGACTAGATCTTCGAACCTAACATCGCGTATAACTGATCCACAATAAAAATGTAACAAATTTAAGTGCATTAATTCTCTTGGACCCTATCTGCTGAGTCTCATACGAACATGTAACAGAGATATCGATAAATTCTGAAATCTAAACATCTGGAAAAGGATATTTGCTGGATCAAGTTGGAGAAAATGTATTCAACTGCTTATGATATGATAAATATACAACCCTAGAGTGGATAAATTCATACATATCAATATCATACATAACCATCAAACTTGAATAAAATACATAACTATTGGATAGAATAGGTTAAGATGCCGAGGTAATAATGTATTTGGCAGTGTATGGTAACTCCTTTTGCATTCATCGATATTTGATCTATGTTGTCGTACATCGATATATATTTCGCCAATAATGTACCTTAGACATGGTTTATATCCTTGATCTTGTGGATTGCGGACCTTACAACGCAGATCTGAATGAAAAAATGGTAAAGTGAATTTATTCATTATTTGATATAATAGGCGAAAATGGTAGGAGCAGCACATCCATCATTACAAAAAAAAAACATATTCCAACAGTAAAACCGTACACAAATCTTGCTAACACTTTAACACTCGTAATACTCACTGATGTATGGGGTAAGCTTACATAAACGATTCGAACTCGAAAGTCCACAAGCAAGCGATGACCTAATATTA
>SDVV010004441.1:0-20199 GCA_016164225.1 Gammarus roeselii
AGGATTCATTTCGTTTCATCTGAGTCTTTATCTTACCTGGATAAGTGAATGTATTTATACAACTAAACTGTAAATATTGTGTTGCGTTGCTGTCGGAGCTAATGTTGCCCGTGTAGCCACTGACCTTGTACTAATCTCGACGATGCTACCTGTACGCACTAGGATGCGTACATATCACTTCATGTTCTAAAGGATTGGAAGCGGAGATCCGTTTCGAGTAAGCGTTTTTTCTTTTGCGCACTAGCGTGCATCTGACACTGCTAAAATTTTCACATTTTTTTTTAACGTTGCGTTGTTTCGTTTATTCCTCGCGCACTTAGGCGTGCGAGCCTACTGGAATCAATAATCATCGAGCCCTACGGGGGAGCCTATTATGACTCACGTTGAGGCTCTGGTGGAAATGAGGCTCAAATCGAATCAAAATCCACCGCAAAGGGCTGAGAGGCCACCTACCACGTTACATCCACCAAATCTTGCAAAATCGCACCTTCAGGGTTTAGGTCGGCGATACCCTGTCACCATTCTATTCGCAAGAAATGGGCGTCCCTCAAGGAAGCGTCCTCAGTGGCACTCATTTTATGCTCAAAATCAACCAGATAGCATACATTCTCCCGCGCGACGGAAGATTGCTTTCATCACTATACGTGGACGACTTTCAACTAAGCACAGGCACCCTAGGTTCTTAATAATTCAACAGGAACTCCAGAAATGTCTAAGCCTAGTCGGGATATGGGCCTCCTTAAACGGATTCCAATTCTCGCCATCCAAAACGAAAAGCATGCACTTTACTCCTGTGCCCGGCTTACACCTAAAACCAGCCCTAACGCTGAACAACACTCCGCTAGTATACGACGCATCAATAAAATTCATCAGTGTTGTAGGAAACCCTAAACTCACATGGCGACCTCATATTGCAGCCCTGGAGACTCGCTGCAAAAACGCAAACGGACTTATCTTCTCAGTAACATCCTTGAAATTCGGAGCCGATATGGACACCGGCATGCCGTTATTGTCAACAATAATACGCACTGGTCGAAATTATTCCAGGCAAGACGAGGGGACCCGGGGAGCTCGGGGAACATGGGTTACCCTCCGGGGCTCATCGTGCTCTTTTGAAACCCAAGGGATCTGTGCCCCCCCACATCGTTCCCACCATAAAATGCTTGAGTAGAAAAATTAGCTATTACAGTCCACAGGAATACCAGCGCAGATAAGGAGAGACGCGTCAAGGCTGGTCGAGATCATTCGAAACATATCGAGACAAGTCGAATTGGGCGCGACGAGTAGAGAATGACTGAAATGAGTCGAGACAAGCCCAGGTGAGTTGAGACAAGGGGACCCGGGGAGCTCGGGGGACTCGGGTTACCATCCGGGACCCATCGGGCTCTTTTGGGACCCGAGGAACCTATGCCCCCCCTACCTTATCCCCCTGAACAATAAGTGTGATGTTAATAGTCTGTGCAGTTTTTCAGCCCATGACGAACCTGCTCTTTCTTATCGCGATCCACAATTTTGTAATTTCGAGTAATGCTAGTGTATTTGAGCGAAAGTTCCAGTATGCGATATTGTGAATCGGTGTTTTTTCAGTCTGTGCTCGCTCGCGTGTGCACGGACCATATTTACTTGTTGTGGGTCACCTGGACCGTGTAGCAATTAACCTTGTGATGCGTTGTGGTGAGAGTTGATCTGATCCGTGAAACCGTAGACCTTGTACCAATTTCGACGATACTATCTGTGCGCACTGGCGTTCGTATATATTACTCCTGAAGTTCTGGGTGGTTTGAGGCTGGGGTTCGTTTCGTCTGAGTCTTTATCTTACTTGAATAAATAAATAAATGGTACTGTAACTGTAAACATTGTGTTGCGTTGCTGTCGGAGCTGACTTAGTCCGTGTAGCCGTACACCTTGTACCAGTCTCGACGATGCTACCTGTGCGCACTAGCGTGTATTACTCATGAAGATCGTCTCCGTTTCGTTTAAGCATTTTTCTTGTGTGCACCAGCGCGCGTCTGACACGACTGAGATCTTCAAGTTCTAACTTTAACAACGTTGTTTTTCTCGCACACAGAAGTGTGCGAGCCTACTGGAATCCATGAACGTCGAGCACTACGGAGGAGCCTATTATGACTTACGTTGAGGCTTTGGTGGAAGTTAGGCTTAAATTAAATTAAATCCGGTGAAAATGAGGCTCAAATCAAATCCATTGTGCAAACGAGGAGTGCGAGTGCATTGAAACTTCTCGGGCGTCAGGTCTTCTTGCGGAGCTGTTTATCGATGTAAACCAACAATTTTGGTTGTTTTTGTAAGCCGCACATGCATGCAATTCATAAAACTTGGTAAACCACTATAATTGAACTTTCAATTGATAATAGTTCTTGGAACCAATTGTTAAATGCGGCATGCTAGTAAGACCGAAGGTTCCTAATTACTACCTATCGACTGAGACAAAACTGGGCAATATTGCACTGGATTATGTGGATGAATTTCAAATCTAGGGCACATCATCACAGCAAAGGCGACGCTTTTTAGCGACGCTTTTTCACATAACAAGCGTCCCTACGATGATTACCGTACTATGTTTGCCTCCACCACAAGTGTCTTACTATTGCTTCACTGCTGTTGTACATATTCAAGTTACGCGTAACTCTAAAATATTTTGTAAGCTATTTCTAATACGTTCTTCATATATATGAATGCTTATTCATGCTTCATGTCTGTACGTCCTTGCTCTTGTCACACTGTAACGTCCCAAATCACGGGCAAATTCTTGTTGAGCGACACAGCTTGGTATGGCCCCGTGCAGGGTACACTAACACCACGCACCGCGTACACCAGTTACTCGCGTCTACCCGTTGTGACGTCACGTCCGCCCCAGATCTCCCTATGCCGGCTCAATGTTCATTATCCAGAATCAATTGCCAAAGCGAAAACAATCTACCACTGTCGCCCTAATTTAGACCTTTTCAGAACCTTCGAGCCATCAATACAGCATTTTTCGACCCACGTTATCATTTATTCAAGCAAGCATTCGTACTGAATCAAAAATAACATCATGTTTTAACGTAATTGAAAAATAAGTTATCCGCGTTACTAAATTCAACATTTATCAGTGTAATTATTTTTATGTCATATCATTCATTCCTACAAACATTATTCAAAACTATCACGTATCTAGCGTTATGTGTACAGTCGCACATCGTTCAGTTGTAGCCTGCGAAAGATTACTACCAATCATTATGCATAATTCTAGTGTGAATAGTTTTTGTGCACCAACTGTGCGTTATGTTCTTATTTTTTCTATCGACTTAACGTTAGTTTCTACCCTTTTTCACTACTGTGCTATATTGGACCATGCGTCTGGACGTGTCTTAATCTTTTACGCTGCCGCCAGTGTAAGACAACTTGTACTACAAGTGCGCATGGCACAACATTCTATGCAGCGGCCTAGCTCATAAGCATGGAGGTATAATGGTGAGGAGGGAACATTAGCTGCGTTGTGTGTGTATTCGAAAGAAACCGGTTGATGTGTTCGGCTGCCTGGTCTGACTTGCAGTCAGTGTTAGTGCAACAATCGGATGGGAGGTTGGTTCTGGTCGTGATCATGGGTTGACGTTGCTGTTTGTGCAAAAAACATTTTCAGCGGATATCAGTCTCTACAGGTAAGTTATCGAATTCATTCTTACCTTATCTAATCAACTTCAGGGTATGTGTTGTATTCAAGGACGCCATCTTTCAAAATAAATGACCTAATTTGGTAAATGGATAGACCTACAATGTCACAGATTTAGTGACGCGCTTTTCTCAGCGCGAACTCTTTTGAAGACGACAGATTGGTACTAAAAAATTTAATCAACTTATGTACTAGAGACTATCTCTTATTGTAGCTCATCAATCTTATCAGCTAAGTTAACACATTTTATTACACTTAAATGGTGAGAATTGTACGAAGTTCACACGCAGAATTAATTTTGAGGTGTTTGATCCCATGAGGCGGATTAGAAACTTAATTGGACCGCTGATTACACACACGAGTTATGGTGTCTAGAAGAACACACGCACAAAATTTTTAAATCCGATATATAAGAAATTGTTCATTCATGTTAGCGTTTATAGTGACATAATGTAAATGAGGAAGAGTATGAATTTACCCTTGCTGTACCAGGTGCGGGACATTTCCACGCACAGATGGCAGCCACGCCGTGAGTTGCTGTGAATAGTGAAGAAACTCCAAGTTAACTCCGAGTACATTGTTTGTGCATTGCGCTAAATAACTTCAAATACTTTGGTTCTCGTTAGGTTAGGATTGATTAAGTTATATCATTGGATACATGATTGTTTGATTCATAAATTTGTTATGTTGAATCTACTAGGGATCTTACAACTAAACTCATACATAAAAAAAATAAATAAAAAACTGACAGTTAGGTAATAAATGAATATCTTTTTGTTTCTGATATCTTGGATTGATTTAAATTAACCTAACGTGAGTTCAGATTCGCATGCGTTAATTAGTACTAACCAAACTAAACATAGCCCAACCTAACACAACCCAATAGCGTTACAAAGTTAATGTACGCACAATGACACACAATGTACTCGGAAATGTCACACCCCTGCTGTACTCCTTTATTCAACGAACAAACCGATGGTGATTGCTTATTCAAGGTTACCAATATTGCTTATCAAGAAGATAACTTTTTAGCCTGGCTAGAGCAATCGTGTTCACACCGCAAGGTTCCAAATTCACTAACCGAGTTCATCCAAAGCTTTACTCAGATTCATGAAGGTAGCATCTTCATTCCCTAAACTTATATACATAATATATTCACTACCCCATCCAACGGCATTATTGAACAGTTACATTATTTGGAACAACAATGATCTGAATAATTGATCCTGATTGAAATTTATTTGTGACTAGTGACTGTGCATGGAACAGCTTTGCAAACAGGGTGCTCAAGAAGTCAGTATATTCATTTTCTAATGAGACTAAAATGCAGGGATATCAATATTCGATTTCCAAAAAAGTAGCGTTTCCCTTTTCATAAAATGTGTTTTGAATCCATCGTCCTTAAAATAATGACCACATACAGATCTGGGCAATAGTTCGATAAATGTATACTTATTTTCTTTTGACTTTGCAGATTCCCATCTGAGGAAGAACATAAAAGGGCTCGTTGTAATAAAAAGACCAAAGTTGATTATATCTTCATCTAGTCGACTCTACTCTGACAATTTCAGTCCTGAGCAGCAATATTCATATAATGGGCCAAAATATCAGAATGGACAGGGGAAGAAAGGGTCCATACCCTGTTACGAACACACTAGTATAGAGCTCCAAGGTTTGGGAAATCACCAGGCTAACAGGATTCCCACTATTAGTCGTCCTAAGATTGATTCTTTATCTTCAACGCCCATACAAAAACCCAATGGCATGACATGTGGCAGCAAAGTGGACAAAAAATACTTTCAGTCTTATCTCTGTTGAAGAATGTTAAACCAAGTTCTACAAAACAATCGACTAAATTTTTATCAACAGCTTATTGGTGTCGGGTTGATGGATTAATTTTATAAATTATTCAGATTTTCTTTAGTATACTATTTTTTTTCTTCTAAAAATTAGAAAATGAGTATATTTTATATATGTTATTAAATTATGTATCGTTAGACGGTCGCAGGGGCTCTAGGTTGGACTAAGCGGTGTGTTAGTTAGTCTTGTCCAGCCTAGTGTGGGTAAATTTGCACGCTCCCGGGCGCATAATAAATGTCCGAGCACAGCTAGTCGTTTCGGTGACTTAAGTGGTGAAGTGATGATGTAGAGGTCCCCAATTGACCTACATTAACTTCAACAATACTATACGCATGCCATGTTCATCTCAATCATTTGCTATTAAGCAATTAACTCTTTTGATCTCAGTCTTCGAAGTTTTTTTCATGTCCTTGATAACACGAACACATGTAACACTTAGCGAGGATTTCTTCACTCACACGATTCATTACACCATGCAATGCATTAATGACACATTTAACATATTTACGGGAGTTACTTGGGTTTATGCGGGGCTTCTAGCTACGAAGAATAGCGATTGTATTTGTCTCGTCACTAACACGGTCATCAACGGTACGTTCACTGTACACTATGCTACAACTGCGTCTCTAACTGGCAGGGTTAGTATACTGACTAATTACTAAAGTAGCCTTACTCTAATTCTAGTCACGAGTCATATTCGAGGCATCATAGGAAATTTTCTGGTTTCGGTATCCATCCTTTCCGGCCGAAACGTCTTGCGGCGCTGTTACACACATAACCACTCCATATGATCGTTCGTAACATACCATGGAGGTATAATAGGAATTATACCTCCATGTAACATACTGGCTTCCTCAAGCGCTGGAGCAAACGGTTGAGTTCTTCAGACCTGCGGCCTCTAGCGTCCATCACATGAACTCACACTTCACAGGACACTCGGCGTGAAAGACTGACTTACTTTCACCCGTCAAACTATCACGTAGACCTATTTAGGAACCACAATTGAACATTTTACCATATTTCTATACAATATCATGATATGCATTCCGATATTACAATAACTATTGAAACGATATACTCCCAAATAAGGGGAACTAGTTTTACGTAAGCTTCCATTCTGCGAGGGAAACTAACCAGACATGTATGCGGTGAAAGAAAAAAGAGAGGGGAGTGGGAGGTCACGTTACTGACTGACTGACTTCCAATCCTAAACTCCAGAAGCTTCTACCGCATGCTAGCCTAGTTGACCCAAACCATGTACATAATTGCAGATTCCACCTCCTTGTGAGGAATGTGGGAGTTAATCTCCTACAGTGTTCGCATCTTTCTGTATGTTACAACTCATTACATCAAGCTATAGTAAAAATATGATGATCTCACGTTTAATGACAGTGCCACAAATAATTATTCAGTAAATAAATACGTATACATTAATGCACAAAAACGCTATTGAACATATAGATAGACACCAGGATGAATCGCCCAGAAGGGGGGGGGCCGACGGCAAGGCGCACCTCACACCCTCATACGCTCACTCTCACACAACCTAGCTCTTATGTACTAAAGGGTCAGGCAGGTCCCCCCAACACACACTCTGGGTCACGAGTGGGGTCCGAGGATCCGTCGTCAGCAGCAGGACCCGACAGTTTTCACTGGTTTACCCCCGCCGCGTCATTATGGCCGGGCCCCCCTACCCACAACCATCCCGACAGCGGGATGCCAAGGGCGGGAAAGCAAATCAGAGCAGCGTCAAAATCAACCCTTTACAACCATTCTCCACTCACGCCTGTTCATTGCACGCTCTCTCGCCACCTCCACATTCATGTCTCCCCTTCCCAACGTTTGCTTCACACCATCCAACCACCCATACTTCGGTCTACCTCTAGGCCTGCGACCACTCTCCTCCGCATTCATCACCCTTTTCACCAATCTCCCTTCGTCCATCCTCTCCATGTGCCCGAACCATCTCAGCACACGCGAATCCACCCTGTCCTCCAACTTCTTCACCATCCTTGTTCTGATTCGAACCACGTCGTTGGTGATCCGGTCTCTCAGCGTTACTCCAGCCATGCTCCTCAGACATTTCATCTCGAAAACATTCAACCTTCTTCTCTCCTCTGCTCTCACCCCCAAGCCTCAGCTCCGTAGAACACAGTTGGGACAACAAAACCCTCATACAGCCCTCTCTTTGCTTCCATCCCCAACGTCCTACAGCTCATTACACTCTTTAGTGCACCCAACACTTTACATCCCTCCCTTACTTGTGTCTTCACTTCAGTTTCCACTAGTTCAGTTATCTCCACATGGGATCCCAGATACTTAAAACACTGAACTTCCTCCAAGAGCTCTTCATTTAGGGTGACACTAATTACGCTCGCATCGACAGTCCTCGAACATCTCATTACTTCACTCCTACCCACGTTCACTCGAAGCTTCCTCCTCTCAGACACTCTACCAAACTCAGACACTAGTCTACATAGCTTCTCCTCTGAACCCGCAACCAGGGCCGTAGCATCAGCAAATAGCAACTAGCTCAACTGCCAACTGCGCCCATTCGCTTCCAACAGTTCCGAGCTACGACCATGCACACTCGCGTTCACCTCCCCGACCACTCCATCCATATAGAGGTTGAACAGCCAGGGAGACATCACGCAGCCTTGTCTTAGTCCCACTTTCACTGTGAACCAATCACTCACCTCGCTTCCCACTCTGACACATGCTCGGCTGTCAGCATAGAAACTCCGCACCGCTTTCAACAGATGTCCGCCCACTACATACAAACGCAACACCATCTACAGCGCTTCCCTGTCAATCCCGTCGTATGACTTCTCCAGATCCATGAAGGCCCAGAACACATCCTTTCCTTTGACGAAGTAATTCTCACAGACCTGTCTCACTGCAAAAATCTGATCGGTACACCTTCTACCACTCCTAAAACCACACTGTTCCTCTCCAATTGCGCAGTCCGTACAGTCGCTAATCCTTTTGATCAGCACTCTCCCGGAAAACTTACCAACCACACATAACGGACTGATACCTCTCGAGTTGCAGCATTCATTTGTATCTCTTGTGCCCTTATGTAGCGGATCAATGCTGGCACTGCGCCACTCAATCGGTACCACGCCTGCCACAAAACACAAGTTCAGTAGCCTCACCAACCATTTGACAATCGTTACTCCACCCTTTTCCAGGCACTAGGTCGCAATGCCATCCAAACCAGGGGCTTTCCCTGCTTTCATCACGTCCACCACCTCCTGCACCTCTTCCCTGGTAATATCCGCAATAAGTCTTTCTCCCAAAACTGGCATCCGAGCACCACCACCCACAGCAACAATATCAGCCTCTCTGAACTCCTCGACATTCAACAACTGATCAAAATACTCGGCCCACCTCTTCAGTACATCACCACTTTCCAACAACAACTGGCTGTTTTCATCTTTCACCACTCCCTCCTTTCCGGTCTCTCCATTTCTCACCCTCTTCACCTCTTCCCAGAACGTCTTTTTGTTCTCCTCAAAATTCTGGCACAACCGTCCGCCCCACCTGGCATCACCACCCGCTTCACCTCGTTTCTCCTCTCTTTGTAGCTTTCATAAGCCACCTCCGACTTCACCTGCAACCACTCCTCAAACGCTCCTCTTTTCCGTACCACCGCCAGTTTGATCTCCTCGTTCCACCACTCGCAGCCTTCCCTTCTGCACCCGTCCACACGGCGCGCACCACACACCTTCTTCGCACATCTCAGCAACGCATATCTTATTGTCTCCCGTTCTTCCTCCACATCTCTCTGGTACTGTCCTCTCACGTTGTCATATTCTTCAATCAACGCCTGCTGGAACTCCTCGGCTCAACTTTTCACATTCAGTCCACTCACTTTCACAACCTCTCTTCCTCCTCCCACTCTTTTGTTGTCCTTCCACTTCTGCTCCACTCATAATCTACCTTCCACCAGCAGATGGTCAGATACTCCTCCACCTTCCCCTCTCAACACCCGCACATCCAACAGCCTCCCCACCACCCTTATCGATATCAGCACAAAATCCATCAGTGCTCTCTAATAGGTTATATAAATAGTCTGTTTACGTATAGGTATTAGCATTTCAATGCTGGGCATATTGTATTGCAATTCTATTGCATGTCATGTTGCATAAATGCATTTTCAATGCTAGTCCTCTGAACGTTTAGGGGTATTGATAACCTACATTTATTAAATAAGTTTTTACTGATAATAAATCTAACAGTTACATAAAAATTTAAATGCAGTATGAGAAGGTAAAAACCCACACTTTCCGGACACGTTCATGCTGATTTTTTTAACCTTGGTATCATTTCTACGACGTTCGCTGTTGATCAATTTACACGTGGCATAGATTCAATTAGTTTAATGTTATTCACTGCGATTGTATTATCAGTACTTTTGCGCTCTGTTTTAGGTACTTCTACAGTTACTCCTTCTTTTGTTTTTTTTATTGTGAGCTATTGGACACAGAAAACAGACACATAATAAACTAGTGACTGAAAATTTCATTCAAAATGAGAAAGAACCCGTAATGGATTATTTTCAAGATGCAAATTATTTGCTCAGTGTGAATAGGATTGTCTTTATCAATGGAAGCATTTTGTTATAATTCTCTTTATTTGAAAAAGAAGTGAGATTGCACTTCTATGTTAAATCCGTGTTAACACTAGTATCATCACCAAAGAGTATAATTGACTTATTCACGTTAGTTGCTTGGTTGGTTACATTCTAGTTTTTCTCGCGTACATCATGGTTTTTAATGTATGTTTTTTGGGTATGGTAGAGGATTGATCTTCTTGCTTTGTTATAACTCGAGAGTTTTAGTATGTGTCTTTCAGTTTTGTATGTTCTCTGTAGATTTTTCATCTTCAATGCAATGTGTTGGTTACTTTATACAATATCGGAATATTACGTTTGTATCTGCAATATAGAACAGTATTTCAGGTCTAATTTAGATACATGTTGTTGTAGCTGGATCTCGCGTGCTGGATACAGATTGCAAGATACGGATACCTTGACGGATACGGACACAGTTCTGACCAGACAGCCACAGTCCGCTCTGAGAGAATGCTGAGTTCAGCAGTCCCTGTTGTATAAACAGCGACCCTGCTTGTCGCGTTCACGCCTTGAGAAATGCGCAGGCAAAGCGGTTTTGTTGTGTGAACAGGGGATATTCGAAAGAAGGAAAAAAGGAGTTCGACACGAAGTTCATATTGGACCTACAGCGGAAGGTATAAAAATGAGCAGAAATGGTTGCATCAATTTAAGAGGTAGCGGTTAGGCACGGTCGAGAGGCTGGCAATGAGCCGTTTAGTTACGTATGGAAGAGGCCTGCGTGCCCTCAACAACCGATTCTCAAGTGTTGAGCTGCAGGATGTTTTAGAACAGAGGTTACTAATTGTAAAGTTAGGTTACGTAGTAGTTGAGAGTTGTTGCCGTGTGATCGGTAGGATGTTGGCCCGAAGCCTATTTGTTACCTATATGTGTTATTTGCTAGTGTAACTGCGACATTGTTTAAAGAGGAGTGACCGGGGAGTTGTTCTCAAGCAATTAGTGGGCGCTGACGTCACGTTTTAGACTATATAAGGCAGTGTCACCGAGTAACGCGAGCCATTTTTTCACAATTAACCATGTGAAGGACACGTCGTTCTACACGTCCTGCCGCCACGCCAAGTCAAACTCCTTTGTTGCCGTAGACATTGCAAGTTAGACGGTTTTCCCGTTAGCATAGACACTTAAAGTTCGACGATTCTTCAAGATCCCAAATTGGGAGATATCACCGTGTCCCGTGTTTCCAAAAAATACTACAACTACGGAAAAGCGGTAGCATTTAGGGAAGACAGCCGAAATCTACAACGTGCATCAAATTCGAAGCCAGGGTGTCAGTCAGATGACATCCCAGCATCGCCAGACGCGCCTGGTTGGGCGCAGAGGAGCTCTTTCTTCCGACACGAGGACCTAGCAACAGAAGGTCACTGACCCGGGTGAGCGCGTACTTGGTCACTATATCTACGAGGATTAACTCGGTACTATACTCCATCAGTTGTTCAGAGGATTAGCGCCAGTTGTAATTAGTTGAGTGACAATTGTAATGATCCTCGTGTGAAAGTTAGGATTGCGACCGTTCTCACGTGACGTTGCGAAGTTATAGACGAGTACCCACATATGTATTTAACCTATTTTACTGTTTGTGTTTTTCCTTGCGCACAGTTGTACATATATACTGTTTGTGGTTTTCCGCCTCGCGCACAGTTGTGCATATATACTGTTAGTGGTTTTTCCCCTTGCGCACAGTTGTGCATATATACTGTTTGTGGTTTTTCCCCTTGCGCACAGTTGTGCATAATATAGATAGGCTGCGTCATTTGTGAGTAGGTAGTAATTTGAAGCCAATCTCAGGGCTTCTCTGAGTTATTAAATAAATATAGACATATATGTATATGTTATTGACCCGCACATAGAAACAGGCGTATAGAAGTGTATATGGAATATATCATCTCCTAGACCCACTCAACTGAGTAGCTGGAGAGTGTCACTCTGGGTAAACACCCTAGACCTCTCCAGGGTCGGGCGAATTCACAAGCCCGTCGGTCATTAATAAGTATCCATCGGTATATGATTTGATTGCCTTTGATTTCTTTAAATTGACTTGGCGGGCCACAAATTGGTGCCCCAAGCATGAGGATTGATATACCTCACAAGTCACAAGTAAGTCAGAGTGTGATTCTCTGTTTCACTGTTTCCATTATTTCCATACAACGCTACGTCTATGTGTAGGCTTGTGTAGCATAACTATTGCATCAGTGGAGTGTAGTGTAGCATTCATGCGTGGGTGCAAGCAGCCAGTGCAGGCTCAAGGTCAGACTACTCTCTCTCTCTCGCTCCTTGCAAGTGGAGGTGAACTTTTGTCTATATGCTGAAAAAAGAAGGAAGGCTTGGCAACGAGTGGCTGCAGGACGTGTGATTTTTTTTAATGAACAACCAAACTCAGATGAGATCGTGTATTTTTAAATGAGAGAGAGAGATGTGGGTCCCGGTCATAAATAAATATAAACTATAACCAGGTAGAGCTGCCCTGGCGGTAGACACGTTTAAGGTGAGCAAGTTAGTGGAACCAACGCCGCAGCAGAGCTCGACAGCTTTCGCTGGTAGCGCTTTGCTTGCCGCTGCTTAATGCGTTTTCTTTCCAGCAAGGACACTAAAGTGAAGTGTAAACTATTTATTCAGAAAAGAAGTGTGATACATATATATATAAATATCGTGGAGAGTAGTGTCATTAAAATTTTATCAAATATGTGGCAAACATAAAATATTAATGAAAGTTTATGGACGATTCACGACGGTTGAGTGAATCATCTTTGGACAAGTTAGTACGTGATAGTCCGACGCAACTACGGGACCGTACTCGACTGTCTGGTAGGGTTAGAGATACCCGACCTGGTGGAATGGTGGTTCGATTTAGACGTGTGAGTGGTAATTGGCCGAGTAAATTGTTGGGAGGAGAGGACGCGATGTCGGCTCCCGTTCCACCTCAGATTAACCTAATTTAAGGGGTTAAGATACCCTGCTTCACGGGACGACGGAGTGAAAGCGACCACACAGCATGGTACGCAGGGCCCTTTATAGAGTGTTACATACGTGCGGTAAAGACCTTTTGTGGAGCAAATGGGATTACGGAGTCGGCAAAGATCAACGAACAGTTCAGGTTGAACCTCCACCCCTCAGTGGGGGATGCGAGGGACACTCTGTTAAAGTTCGATACTTTAACCGAACTCCTGGAAGTCCCAAAAGATAATTTCGAAGCGTTAGAAAATGAGTTTCTGAAGACATATATAACGTCAACTGGACTATCCCTACGAGCAGCCGCACAAGAGTTGTTGTCAGTTAACGTAATTTCTGTAAATGAAGCCACAGCGCGGAATCATGCCCGTTTATTTGAAGCAATAAAATACTTTGTAGACTTATATTATGGGAGACCAAATTTTGATTTCGCAGCGGACCAGCGCTCAGGGAAGAAAGTTTTCGTTGACGCGTTGTACGTTCTTTTGATGGCGCCACAATTGACTGAGTCTGTATATAATAAGACTATGCGTGACGCCACTGCAGCTACTACAACTATGACCTTGACGGAAAATGTATTAGACAAAGTAGGCGCGATGCCGGGACGGACGGATGCTTACGAAAATCGACAGGTGCGTTCCGGATTTTCAGTGTGCAGGAAGTTTTGAGACTAACATTGAAGGACTCTAAGGATGAGATGACTGGAGAGACGACGGATGTTATGGGAATAAAAGCAATCCTGCATTGTCCAGGGAGTTACCTGCAGGACAGGCCGGGTCGAGATAATATAGTTTACAACCCAGGTTGCCGTGTGTTTCCCCCACGGTTTGGTGGTGGTGGTGGTGTAAGCAATAGAGGTATGTCACGTGGTCGAGGATACCCTCGAAGAGGCTCGGGAGGAAGGCCCTCCTCTGTAAATACGGTTGGTGGAGATACAACTAGTCAAGACACGGAGAACCCGTGTGTGGAGCCAGAAGAAGGCTATAAAGCAAATCAGGTGGGATATTCGGAAAGGAGGTGTATCAAGTGCAAAGGCACAGGATTCACTCTGGACGACTGCCGAAATGCTACAAATCAACAAGTCCAGTGTTCCAGCTGCGGCAGGTTGGGGCATTTTGCGATGAAATGTCCAGATAAAAATAAACTACCAGTGGGAAGTCCGAGACAGGCTCCTTTTCAGGGAGGTCCGGCACAAGGGAGACCCAGCTAGCCTCCACTACCCCTGATGTCTCTGTTAGTTCAATAGAAGCTAATTGCCTCTCCAAAATGGGAGAGCAACATTCAGCGTATGCTCCCCAGGGTACCGTAGCGAGACTGATCACCTCGTTGCATGGTACGTCATGGGTTGCGCCTTTGAATGATCCGGAGAGCCCTTTGTCAGTAGCAGGGCTCGACAGCCCCAGAGATGAGAGTGAGACTGTGACTGATGAGTGGTGTGGTCAGTGTTGTGTGTTACAACAGCAAGGTGGTAACGGTGTGGAGAGTAGAAGTTACCGTTTGTTGGTGGTAGATAACCAAGCTGTGTATAGCTCTTCGAATTCGGAAAAAGAAATCCGGATTCCAATGGTCACCATGGTGGTAAATGGTCGGCGTGTGCGTGGGATGTTAGATACGGGAGCCGGCAAGACAATCATTAAGGCTGGAGTGCTTGAGGATGTGTCTAGGTCTTTGACCCCATGGGGTGCCCGACTGACTGTTTTTAACGGACAAGCCATACCCGTGTTGGGTACAAGAAACATTCAAATTTCAGTAAATCCAAATGTGTGCAACTCAAAAGCGAGTGCCCCTCAGGCAAAAAAACAAGTATCTTTCACCCATCAGGTGGACGTAATCGATAAATGCCATACAGCTCCTTAAGAGCTATTGATTGGTACAGACCTTCTAGATAAGCACCGGGCGAAAATCGATTTCTCTAACAAACTCTTAACAATAGAAATTAAACACAAAACATATAACATCCCATCAGTGACTTGAATCAAACCCAGTTAACATACAACACCAACACCATAGCAGAACACAATAAATTTCTCCGCATTGACTCCACAGTTACTCCCATTACTCCAAACAAAACAAAGACAGAGCTTGTTGTGCATGCCGCGGACACTAATGAGATTGGACCACTCGAACAGCGATTAGTTCGCGTCCATACAAAAAATCCCGACGGTGAGTACACAGTTCATCGGGGTTCAGCGGACTCTGGTCTGCTGGTGTCCGAGGCTCTGATAAAAATTAAGAATGATCAGTACTGCTGCTATTGCTGAATGCTTCTCCTATGAACTTGAAGGTGCTTAAAGGAACGAGACTGGCCGTATTGACTCCGTTGAGAGATTTGGAATATTACTCTACCGGATGGACTCTAGGAACGTGCATCGAGAACGTAAATGTGATTCATCAATGTACAAATGCACCATCGGTGGTCAAGCCACTTGAATTAAAAGGGCTGCCACCCATAATGGAAAACGAAGTGGATACCCCAGCTTATCCACCACTTAGAAGGAAGGTCACGCGTCTGCTCAACAAATATCGCGACGTTGTCGCGAAGCCTGGAGAACCATTAGGAAGAACCAGGGTTATGGAATGCAAGATACCCACGGATCCGGGATTGTGAATCAACGACAATATCTGTTACCACATTCACAACTAGCCGAGTTGGACAGCTTGATTGATGACGTGCTGGATTGGGTAGTTATCGTTTCTTCGGACAGTACATGGAATTCCCCAATGATTATTGTCAGGAAGAAGGACGGAACACCACGCGTGTGTATTGATTTCCGTCATTTAAATCGATTATCCGTCACTGGATCGCGCCACCTACTTCCGAGAATACCAGAATTGCTGCAGTCCTTGTCGAACGCCGAGTTTTTCTCATCAGCCGACCTGGAAAGTGCCTTTTGGCAGATGCCGGTGGCTGATCAGGACCAAGAAAAGACCGCTTTCACTACTCGAAAGGGGCACTACCATTTCCGGGTAATGCCCTTTGGGCCTAAATTTGCCGGCAATCTTTTTCAAAATGTATCGCTCTATTACTCGGGGAAGCGCTGGGTATTCACGCTCTGACGTATCTAGACGACATAATCATAGCGTCACCAACTACCGACGCCCATTTGATATCCGTCGAGAAAGTGCTACAAAAGTTGCGCGCAGCATCCGTGCGTGTGAAGCTAAGCAAATGTGAATTTTTCATAAGGAGGATCAAATTTTTGGGACATCTTGTAAGTCCCGAAGGGATCCAGATGCATCCGGATCACCTGGACGCCATCAGGATCTATCCAACTCCGACGAACGCAGACCAAGTCAGGCCATTCCTCAGGCTGCTGAGTTACTTCAGGAGTTTCGTGTCAGAATTCTCACTTATTGCAGACCCATTAAACAAATTGCTAAAAAAGGATCAACCATTCGTATGGAAGGCCGAACAGCAGGAATCCATGTAAAGGATAAGAGAATGTTTGATGAAGGCGCCGGTGCTCAGTTTCCAAAATTTTTCCGTGCCATTTTACGTGTTTACCGATGCGTCAAATGTCGGACTGTGAGCTGTATTAATGCAGCCCGATTCGAACAGTATATTACATTCAATCTCGTACGCATCAAGATCTATGTGAGAGACAAAACGTCGTTATTCCACTACCAAGAGAGAAGCCCTAGCGGTTCTATGGGCCCTCAAGACTTTTCGCTACCTAGTGTACGGCTACGAAATCACCCTATACACAGATCATCGTCCACTGTCATTTTTATTCAGAAAGTGCTTGCCAGAAGGTGCACTGGGCAGGTGGGCGGAATTGACACAGGAGTACAGTCCAAAGGTGGTGTATGTGAAGGGGAAGTTGAATAACATAGCCGACGCATTGTCCCGCATTCCTTACAGTCTTCCAGCTCTGGTTAAGGATGGCGAAGATCTGAAAGAAATAGCCGATAAGGAAGACTAAGGAGAAATGCCGTCACACATCGCAAGCATACAGGAAGGTAAAACTCTTCCCAAGATTCTAAAGAAACGAGTCCCTACACTGGCCTGGACGGTAGATGAACTGGTTAAAGAGCAGAGAAGGGACCCACAGTTAGCCACATACATTTCATACTTAACTACTGAAACAGCCATCACAACACATACAGACTCTCCAAAGGATTTGGAGAGCTACATGTGAAATTGCAATATTCTGCACCGACGTATCACTGTACAAAGGTGCGGCGAAGAGGTCACATACTGGACAGTGGTCGTACCACAAACATTAATTCAAAGAGCTATATTGTTATGCCACGATTCATTCGAGTTCGGACATCTCGGGGTTGACAAAACCCTAATCAAGCTTCGGACTCATTTCCACTTCCAAAACATGGTCACTTTGGCCACTGAAATAATTAATGGTTGGGCGGAGTGTCAGAGGTATAATCATTTGCCTGCTCAGAGCACCCCTGCCCGAACTTACCCGTTGCCACAAAGACCGTGGGCAGAGGTCGGAATGGACATAATGGGACCACTCCCAATCACTAGTTCAGGTAATAGGTACATTCTCACATTTGTCGATTTTCTCACACGATACTTTGTTATAGTACCGTTCCCTGACAGATCATCTAAGACCGTTGCACGCGCCCTCAGAGAACAGTTGTTCGCGCATTACGGCGCCCCGTCCCGACTTATATCCGATAATGCATTGGAGTTCGTGAGCAAAGTGATGAGGCACCTGTGCGAAAATTTCCACGTCAAAAAGGTGAACATTACCTCGGATCGAGCAGCCGCAAACGGGACCGTGGAAAATCGTAATTTCTCAATTGCAAAATTGTAGCGTATTTATTGCGGAGAGTTCTCACCGGAATAGGACATGTTTCTTCCCGAAGTCATGATTGCCGCGCTTAACAACACCATTGGTGATAATTTTCATTAGGTTCTGTTCGGTTACGACCGGAAACACGCAGGTTTGTGGAACGGTCCAGAACCGTTTGAGCCTCTGTATAACTACGAAGGGTCGGGTATTCGCGAGAGACAGGCCAAAATGGCTCATGCATTCGTCAGAAATCGATTGTACCAAAAGTTACTTAAATACCAACAGAAACACAACGTGCGTGCAAAAGATCGCGACGAACTAGTTCTGAACCCTAGAATCTACGCCAAATATCATCCGAAACCAACAGAATATCCAAAGCTGTCACCCAGATGGGAAGAACCGTTTGTGATCACCAAAATACATTCACCTTACAACTACACCTTACAACGCGTCATCCGAGATAAGATTCGCAGAGTCCATTTAGATGATACTTTGCCATGTTACCCACCTCGCGTGCAGAGAATTCGTCGAGGTTACGAGGAAGACGCGTATGAGTGGTTGGACGAGCCAACAGCAGGAGTTGACAGCGAGGAGGAGGGAACACCTGTTCCCAAATCTCTTGCATCTCAGGACACCCCTGTAGGTGTAGATGTGCCGGTAGTGGAAGCTATGGATAGGCCTCCATTCGCACGTGAACCAATTGTTACCCGTTCACAGCGAATTCCAGACGACGAACACGTTTCACTCCGTTGAGGAAACCTGTACGGCCGACTTGTAAATAGATATAAGGATATAATCCACATCTGTAGAATAAATGGTTTATGTACCCATATCATTGTTCTAGTGTGTAAGTTAGAATTAAGACAATGTTTTTTTTTTGTAGGCAAAATGTTGGTCCTCCAACTCATGCCTCTGCTTCTACTGGTGCTGCTTCCTTTTGGGGCGCCCGTCGCTCCAAGCCGGGGAAGTACCGAGGGGGCAGATGATGTGCATGTGCCAGGAAATGGGGTGATCATTTCGACCGGCGGTACTAAGACCTTCGTGCAAGGGCAGCTGGTCGTGCGACTGGAGTATCACACGAAATCCTTCGTCGCACGGTCAGCAGCTGATCTGTTCGAAAGGGCCGTACAATTGGTCGACGCGTTGGGATTGTTATCAATGACCCAGGCCCATCAGGCGGCGGTCGTTGACGCAGTCCATGCAATGTCATACCATTTCCGGGTGTTGCTGACATGCGCGGGCCAGGAGGTGTTGCGCCAGTAGTGTATATGACTACGAAAACAGGGGTACGAAAACAGGGGTACGAAAACAGGGGTACGAAAACAGGGGTACGAAAACAGGGGTACGAAAACAGGAGTACGAAAACAGGGGTACGGAAACAGGGGTACGAAAACAGGTGTACGCAAACAGGGTTACGAAAACAGGGGTACGAAAACCGCCCTGGATAATTAGTGACTCTATGTTTGTTATTTTGTGAAGGATTTAGGATGTATGTTATTTGTGAAGGATTTAGGATGTATGCTTTTTATTGAAGGAAATTATATAGATAATATTTAGGATATATGTTATTTATGAAGGAAATAGATGTAGGATGGCTAGATATTTGAATCTTTTATCGAATGTTTTGGTTAGGGTGTTTGTTATTTTGTGAAGGATTTAGGATGTATGCAGGATTTAGGATGTATGCTTTTAGTGAAGGTATTAGATAAATAATAAATAGGATATATGTTATTTATGAAAGAATTAGATATAGGATGGCTAAATATTTGAATCTTTTATCCTATGTATTGGTTACGATGTTTGTTATTTGTTAGTGACTCAGACGCTGTACTTCTCTGACACTATAGTTATATATATTAGGACTGGATGTATGCTTTTAGTGAAGGTATTAGATATATGATAACTAGGATATATGTTATTTGTGAATGATTTAGTATGTATGCTTTTAGTGAAGGAATTAGATATAGGATGACTAGATATTTGAACCTTTTATCGAATGTATTGGTTAGGATGTATGTTATTTGATTGTGACTCAGACGTTGTACTTCTCTGTCACTGTAGTTATATATTAGGAGTGGATGTTTGCTTTTTAGTGAAGGAATTAGGATGTATGCTTTTAGTGAAGGAAATTAGATATAGGATGACTAGATCTTTGAACCTTTTATCGAATGTATTGGTTAGGATGTATGTTATTTGTTAGTGACTCGGACAGGCTAATGCATTTTTTGCTTCATAGAGTTTCCAAGAACGGAGTTTTTTTGTGACTCGGGTAATGCATTTGTTGGGATCTTATCTCGAGTGGTCTCTTCTATTTGGGTCACGGAGGTGTTGAC
>SDVV010004442.1:0-20194 GCA_016164225.1 Gammarus roeselii
ATATATGCTGATCGACACATAAAAATGTAAACTAACGACTAAAGACACTAACCTATCAATACATGAGAAAAAAAATGACGCATGAATATAATTTGGAGAGCACTCTAATAACGCAAAATAAGCTCATAAAATAAAGTAAAAAGTTGTGAAAATAGTAACTTCTAACAAGCAATCTTCAGAACAAGAATCTAAGCTAATCGACACACAAAAATGTAAACTAAAGACACCAACCTATCAATACACGAGTACACGAGAAGAATACGCATAGGAGTAATCTATTGAGCACCTGTGCACAAGATTTGATTCGAGGGCTCAGGCTTTCTAGTGCACTGGAGTCTATGTCCTTCTGGCACCGTACCTGATGTACTCAGGCTAATGATCGTCTGCGGTAGATTGAAGATGAAGTCGGAGTAGGTCACCTGTTGAATATATTTCTGATCATCGCAACACAACCACAAGAGTGCAGTATTTTATTTTGATACGTTACACATCACCTAAAGTGCCTAGCAGTGCGCACTCTTTTCTGGCGCTATGATAAAAATTGCTATATATTTTGGCACTATGATCAAAATTGTTATCTATCTAAATGCCCAGTGCAAGATATGGTCCCTCCAACGGGCGGAGAGGATTTCACTAATGTCCAGGTAGGATGGAAGAGATGGTCCTTTCAATGGGCAAAAGAGGGTTCCACTAACGAGCTGGCGGAGAGCAGGAGATGGTCCTGTCAGCGGGCGGAGAAGGTCCCACTAACGAGCGGGCGGAGTGCAGGGGATGGTCCCTTCAGCCGGCGTATAGGGTCCCACTAACGAGCTAGCGGGGAGCAGGATACGGTCCTTTCAGCGGGTGGAGAAGGTCCCACAAACGAGCGGGTGGAGAAGGTCCCACAAACGAGCGGGCAAGAAATTGTCCCTGTAACGGGTGGAGAGGGTCCCACTAACGAGCAGGCGGGGAGCAGGAATGGGTCTTCCAGATTGCGGAGAAGGTCCCACTGACAAGCTGACGGAGTGCAGGAGATGGTTCTTTCAGTGGCGGAGAGGGTCCAACTGACGAGCTGTCGGGGAGCAGGAGATGGTCCCTTCACGGGCTCAAAGGGTCCCACTACCAAGCTGGCGTCGTCCCACTCAACTGTCTGGTGGGGTGCAGGAGATGGTCCTACTGACGAGCGGGCGGGTTTTGACAGAGGGTCCTTTCAATGGGCGAAGAGGGTCCCACTAACAGGTTAACGGGGTGCAAGAGATGGTCCTTTCAACAGGCGGGGAGGGTCCCACTTACGAGCGGGCGGGGCTTGGAAAAAGGTCCCTTCAATGGGCGGAGAGGATCTCACTAACAGACGGGCAGGGTTTGGGAAGTGAGAGGCTGTAGAGCGTCCCACTTGATAGGTGGGCGGGATATGGGAAATGAGAGGGTGGAAAGGGTACCACTAATATGCGAGCAGGGTGCATAGGTGCAGGAGATGGTCGGCACAGACAAACGGTTGGAAGGGCGCAGGGGAGGAAAGAGAGGCGTTAGGGCATCCTCGGAGAGGCCTATTGCAGCGAGCACACGGGGAGATAGGGAAAGAGGGCGCTGGGTGGTAGTGTAGAGGTGAGACTTGAAATGAGGACGTTACAGCAGAGTCCTAAGTTTTTTTTGGGGATAAATATTCATGCTCCTTCGTTTTTCTTCAAACACTCCTCAGTTTCAGTTATGCAAATTAAATATATGTGCTTTCGTTATAGAACACTTTGAACCGGTCAATCCGAAATTGCACTTTATGTTCTAGGATCAACCCAAAAATGTTGAATCTGTCCAAGTTTGCACTGTATGTTCTCATTTAAATCCAGAAATTGAATAAAAACCAAATAGAATCAGATTGAGTGTCGCACGAGAAAAAATAGTTTAAAATATTATTTAACAAACAAAAACCCTCCACGATATATCTCTGTATCTGACGCCCCTCTTTGGAGCTTAGAGGTACTCAGAAGGGTGAGTTTGTCGTGCGCTGGAGTTTAAAAGGTCTATGTGTGGGGTGGAATGCTGGGTGTGGAGGGTAGAGGAGTCAACAGAGAGAAACAGTAGTGAACTGTCCACGGCTGGTCAGGATTTGGTCACGTTCACGTGAAACTTTAGAATGTATGTAGAAACTCTTTTTGTGTGGTATTCATGGGTTACTTGGTAAATGAGTATTGAAACAGGTTTGTTTGGATATTAATGTCCTATAAACTGAAAGATATGGCCTGGAACAAGCATTGCCTCTATTGCCTGAGTTGAACGCGTCCCTTTAAATTCCCTTATATTGCCAGCACTCACTACACATGTTTTAGGCACCACTCGTTATGATCAAGTTAGCATATATTCCGTTCAAAACACAGTTGGAGATGCATAAAAGATACTTCACAGTGTATCATTGTTAAGCTCAGATTGTTGTAGTCCTCCTCTTTGTAACTCTCTAAATGGTCCCATAACACATTGTCCACCCTATAGTATAAAAGAACTAAAGTCCCTTGACTATAACTTTGGATAACTTATTGTTACTTTTTCATTTTAGTTTAATTGGGGAAATAACAGACGCGAAGATTCGAGATATTCTTGTTGTTCTAACTTTGATTCAATTTTAACTTCACTACGTATGTTCTATTAGTTCTGAGTAGCCGTGAGTTCCAGTCTATTTATTTATTCCCTGTAAGAAAATAGCACTTGGAACAGTGTAGTGGTTTAAAGAGCTTGGGCCGGAGGAAGCGGGTGGAGACGTAAAGGAAAGAATGATGGTGTTTGTGTTACAGCCGAGGGAGGAAGGGAGGAGAGGGAAAGAGGGGAGGCAGGGCAGGGCAGGCAGGCAGCCCTCAACAGTCGATGCTTGAACAAGCCGTTTTCACGCTGGAGGAAAAACATGCCATCTTGACTGGGTCAAGTTTTCTTGAAGGAGAAGAAGCAAATCTGGTACATGGATTCGATGGGCATCGTGAACAACGCAGCTCTTTGTTGTAATGTTCTGTTAGCAAGGTTTTCAAATATATGTGCTAGCAGAGGCTGATCATAACACTTCTCCGCACATAATGGTAGCGGAAAATAAAGCTGAGGTGAACGCGGCCTGAAACTTCGTCAAGATAGAGGTTCCCGAAGAGCACTTAAATACGAACTACACAAAACAGGCGGCGAGGAGACACTCAGAAGATCACGACTGACGATGTTCACATAGTTCACCATATAGTATGATGCATATATCATTTCAGCTTACTTGATAACAGCTATGTTGTTGAAAAATTGTGTTAGGTGGGATCAATATTCATGCCCCTCCGTTTTTCTTCAAATGCTCCTCAGTTTCAGTTATAAAACTAAAATATATGTGTTTTAGTTATAGTACTCTCTGAACAAGTCAATCCGACTTTGCACAGTATGTTCTAGGTTGAAGCCAAGATGTTGAATCTGTCCGATATTGCACTGTATGTTCTAATTTGAATCCAGAATTTCCACAGAACTGGATAAAATAAGATCAAGTGTCTCATGAACAAACTAGTTCTAAATATTATTTTACAAACAAAAACACTACACGATATATATCTGTATCGGACGCCCATTGTTCTGTTTTTTCAATTTTTAAAGCATAGAGGCCCTAATGTGTGTGCGTTTATCTTTCATTGGAGTTTAAAGGTCTAGGCGGGGGGTGGAATGCTGGGGGTGGAGGCTAGAGAGTCAGCTGAGGGAAACAGTAGGGAACTGTCCACCGCTGGTCAGGATACCATTACGTTCACGTGACGGTATCCTATAACCTGAAGATATGGTGACCGAAGCAAGGCAGCCTAGAGAACGTGTTGCCTGCAGTGACTGAGTTGAACGCGTCCCTTTAAATTCCCTTCTGTTGCCGGCACTCACAACACATATTTGAAACACCACTCGTTTTGGTCAAGTTCACATATATTCCGTTCCAAACACAGTTGGAGGTGCCTAAATGATACTTCACGGTGTTTCACTGTGAAGTGCAGGTTTTCATAGTCCTATTGGCTACACTTTAACCGGTCCCACAACACTTTGTACACCCTAAAGTGTTATAAAAGTAGGAGCAAGCTCCAACACAGCCCCTTTCGACGACGCGGTACGTCCGGGAATACCTAGAGTGTCAGCAGATCTAAATAGCCATGAACAAAATTGTTGTTGGTAAAGTTATGCAGATAGGTTCTCAAACAAGAATACTAATGTCCGGGAAGAAACTCATCCCTGTAACCGAAGAGAGAGATTTGGGTGTCATCACTAGTTACGATTTAAAAGTACCACGCAATGTAACGATGCTGACAAGAAAGTCAACAAAATGTTCGTAAAGGAGTAGTCACAGTATTATCATGTTATACAATGCATTTGTTAGGCCGCATCTCGAGTATTCCGCTTAATTCTGGTTACCATATCCGAGGAAAGACGTTATCAAATTAGAAAAGATTCAGCACACAGCTACCAAACTAATCTCTTCGCTGCCGAATAAGTCGTACAAAGACAGGCTACGTGAACTAAATCTTTATGCGCTAGAGAAACGTCGAGTAAGAGGCGATATGATCGAAACGTGGAAGATTATTTAGGGTATGGAAAACCTCGACCGAGCGAGCCTTTTCACTCTAGATACGAACGGGGAGACTAGGAACAATGGATACAAAATCGTTGGGAAACGTTGCTTACTCCACACTTGCAATTTCTTATCTGATCGAGCTGACGAAGATAAGAACAAAATTCCAGCAGAGGTTGTAAACAGCAATACAAGCGAAACGTTCAAGTTGCGGCTCGATAAGCTCTACATAAATCGCCGATAAATAGCTGGACCGTTCCCTTTCCTGATGTTATAGAACCAGAAATGGCACATGAAGCCCTCTTACACGTTCTACTTCAGAACTAATCCTATTGCTGTCAAAGGGCAACCGACTTAGGTACAATAGGCCTGTTGTTGTCTTCCTACACTCATAAACACTTGTAAACTGCTACTACTTCTACTATAATGATATGGATTAGTACGCACTACTACTATGCGTTGGCTTTTTTCTTTTATATTAATACAACCTGCCTTTTCATGTATGTGTGCGGGAATTTCTAAAGCTTGGGTGACTTTACCCCAACCTTCTTTCAAAGAAACAACTCGGCATGAGTACGCGTGCTCGTTTTAATTCCTTACTCTAATCTATCTAATCATCTACTATATTACAACTACTACTACTACTACCAAGATCACCTGACCTTACTGCTCCAGATCATTTTCTCTGGAGTTATCTATAGGAATGAGTCTATATGAGGATAGCAAAGTCACGGTTTCGTAGAGAACTCGCGTTTTTGAGAGAGAACGAGCAACAGTTGCGTGGGCAGGCTCTTCTAGCAAATTGCGAGAAGGTAAATGTAAAGATTTCTGGAAAGAAATTCGGTCACTTAATCCTAAAAAGGAAGCACTTCCACTCGTGATGGCGGATGTAACTGGGGAAGCAAACATTGCAGGGGTCTGGGGAGAGCATTTCAGCACATTGCTAATTCTGTTGACACGGAAGAGAATAGAGGTTGGGTGCAAAACGCCCTCGATAATGTTCCTGCTATTAACGAAATGGTTTCGGTGGCAGAGGTTAGGAGCATTGTCAGAGGCCTCAAAAATAACAAAGCTGTTGAAAATGACTACATACCGAGTGAAGTGTTCAAGAATGCTTCCCACAGACTGACTGCAGTGCTTGCTCTCTGCTTTTCGGGCTGCACTCATGTCAAGAGAGGTAATGCATGTAACTGTGGTTCCTCTTCTGAAATGTAAAACAAAGGACCCTTCTGATATAAATAAATATCGCCCCATTGCTATTGCCACCTCAATTTCCAAGGTTCTTGAGCAGGCTATTCTTGCAAGATTGCAAACATTTCTGTCTACCGCAAAACGTCAGTTTGGATTCAAAGAGGGCCATGGAACTTAAATGGTGATATTCGCATTGAAACAAACTGAGAGTATTACAGATGTTGTGACTCGCCTGTTTTTCTGTGTTTTTTAGACGCGAAGAAAGCTTTTGATAAAATAAACCATTATACTTTGTTCAGAAATTTAATTGAGAGAGAAGCCCCTCTTCATATTGTGCCCTGCTTGAATTTTGATACAGGGAACAGGAATTCTTAGTGCGATGGGGTAGTTCGAAATCGGCCACTTATCATTGTAAAAACGGAATTAGGCAGGTTGGTCAGCTTTCGCCACTGTTGTATAACGTGTACACTGATGAGTTAAATTATCTTCTAAGTAGAGAAAACCAAGGGTGTCATGTCGCCAACTGTTGTGTTAACAATCTTAGTTATGCAGATGATATGGTGCTGTTAGCACCGACTCTCTCAGCAATGCAAAACCTTCTTGATATCTGCAATAAATTTGCTGAACCTCATGATATTGTTTATAACACTGCAAAAACTGTATGTATGCTAGTTAGACCGAAGGGTCCTAGTTACTACCTATCGACTGAGATAAAACTAGGCGGTGTTGCATTGGATTAAGTGGATGAATTTCAATATCTAGGGCACATCATCTCAGCAAATTGCACAGATGACAAGGATGTTGCAAAGCAAACAAGACGGCAAAATGCAGTTGGTAACACGCTGATACGAAAATTCTCGTTTGCACCAAGGGAAGTTAAAATCCAGCTCTTCAAATCATATTGTTACCCGATTTATTGTAATGCAATGTGGAGAAAATACTTTCAATATAGCGTGAGGAAATTGACAGTGAGTTATAATGACACATTTAGTCGGCTGATGCAGGTCCCTCGCTCGACGTCAGCGAGCAGTGTTTTTGCTGAAAACCAATCAGATCACATCAAGGTACTGTTCCGTAAAGCGGCACACAGCCATATGACTCGAGTTATGAACTCCCCAAATGAAATCCTCGTTGCAATCTGCTCTGGTGATGCGCTCGCTGCCTCGTCATTGTTAAGGCGATGGAGAGAATTACTATACGCATAGGCAGGATAAAGTTGTAAGCCGTAACTTGTTCTTAGTTGTGAGCGGTAATTTTACAACTTTGTTCTCACTGTAACCCTAAAATAAGATGTCTCAATTGTAAAACTCTGCCCATGTTGGTTGTCAATAAAGATTTTATTGTTATTATTATCATTATACCAATAAACTGGAGATTTTGGAGAATTTGAAGGTGAACAGGTCACGAGAGATTCGTGATATTGATCCTGCGATGCTACGTTACATGATAGCCAATGCTTTCACTGGAGCTCGTTCGTGTATTGCTGTTGAAGTGCGACGCCTAAGTAGAGAAGTCTTCCATAGTTATATTGCACATCAACGCCACCATTTTATCTAACGATTGGCGTCAATAAAATTTATATGCAGTTTTTATAAAGCGTTTCATTGACACGCCTAACCGTTTTTTGTTAAAATGCTGTAGTAATTGAGTAGTTTGCTTGAGACCTCCACACAACAGTATTGTTCCTGTTGCAATTACCACAGGAAAGGTCCATTTGGATCGCAGCAATTCACTGTATCAAAACATTGCATTTTAAAAATAACAGGTATTTTTTTTGCTACACGACATAGAAGCATTCAACGAGAAAGCCCAAACAGAATTTTCGTACTCACAACATGATTTTTCAGCTCGCAATAGCAGTTATCGAGTTCCTAGTATTCTCCGATCGACAATAACTTAACGATTCTTTTCATTCACTTCCTACAGTGTGGAATTCTCACCCCATAAATTTGAGTCATTGCTCTTCCTTGCAATATATTAGGGCACCACTGAAGCTGTACCTTATTGAACAATACGTCAGTTGATGTCCTGCTAAACATAATTAGACGTGGTATTAATTAGTGTCTCAAATAACATGGTGCCTTATGTATGATCTCATGTGATGTTTAATCCAGTCTGTTAATCTGTAAAAAAAAACTGTTGACGTATTCATTTCCACCCCAGGAAGGAAATGCATTACAGTACTCATATTCTAACCAAGCTGAAAAGTAAATTCTAATGTATGCTTTTCACAAAGTTCATTAGCACTCAATAAAATAAAAAATATAATATAGATTGTGGCCGAAATTTTATTCCAAGTGAAAAAGCTAGGGGAACACTGATACTGTTAGGGATACGCAGTCAAAAAGCAGCCTCTTTGAAGTGTGTGAAACTTCATCATCAAAATTCTCTTAATTTTACTTTGAATGCATTTGACGCTAGACTGCACTAAATCCAGCTCACTCACATAAGCAAATGACTCACGTTTATGGAATTGTCTCGTATAGGTTATTCATCGACAATAAGTTACAGACACGAGCCATTTCCTCCAACATCTGACACACTTTGGCCCGCACTTTATAGTTCGCTCTGTCCGAACCGACTGAGCAGAATAGTAGCGGATAGAAACTCCTAAATCATGAAGGTAGTTATTTTGTATATTGTGATTTTGCATTCAACGACAAGTAAATTTTGTTCTCGTCATCCATAAATGGTTTGACTTGTAAATGTGTAGACAGACACAGCCGTTAACTGCTAGGCAAGGAATGATTACGAAATACAATTCAACGTAAACACATAAAACCACAACATTGCATTCACAGTCAGAAGCATTAGTGTAGAGGTAAGATCGTGAGGGAGTGTGTGTATAATGATAGTGAGTGGTCGAGTTTAATGAAACTTCGAAAAATTGCTAAGCATCTGACTGACATATTGTTCATTAAGTTGTGTGATTATAATGTAGGGCGGTAATTACAATGTGTGTGAGTGAATGAAATCTCTCCAGATCCGTGGCCGCAATCTGCATCAACGAACGCCAAAACGCAAACGAATACATGAATGAGTATTGTAGTGGGTGCTATGGTTGCGTTGGCATTGCCTCTGTCCGCGGACATCGCCGGGAGACATTAGATAGATAGATAAACAAATTGCACTCAACACCACAAACAAAATAACATGAAAACATTGCGAAAGGCAGTCATTGTTGGTTGAACAATGCATTCGGGTCTCACCATGAGTAGCAACATGTTGAAAACGTCGCTGTTTTGCAGTTTATTGTTAATAAAACATTCAATTCTTCAGTAAAAAAGAACACCGAAACATTTAAATAAAAGATCAACTGCAATCTGAAAAGGATATTTTTAACCTAACGAAAGTCTTCATGATAGCGACGATTTGATCCCATTCCATGTAGTGTAGTCAATTATTGGTTTCCGCTCTATTAACCACTGATAGCTTCTTTTGTTGGGGCTTGCAGAAATTTCCATTCACATAATTAACAACCGGGTTTTATCATGAAGTTATTTAATGAAAATTATATAAATAGTGTGAACAGGGGTACGTTTTGTATGCAGTTTGTGATAGTTCGGGGGATGAATCGAAAGAGCTGCGATGGAGCGACATCGAACCCACTGACCGTGCTTCTCTGGACGTCGGAGTATGAGATTGTTCATTCGTCACTTTTTAAGGAGATGACAATGAAAGACGATTAGTCGACTCATAATATTACCAATAGAGAATGATCGTATTAGACATGTTTTAACAATATATTCATACGAAATCTGATGATTGAAAACATCATCATGCACAATTTGACATGAACAATTTTTTTTTACAATTTCCCTGAAAACACAGGAAACCATCAATAGACCTGGCTGGGGGTTTAATAGGTATCGAGGCAAAGAGGTTTTCATTTTACGAGGGGTTAAGAATCATCCCATTAATTCAGACTTCGTTATAATGTTCTTGACCCTGTAGAGAATTACATTTCTTGTAACTAAAGTTATGTTGGATTGAGTACTCGAATTCCATGCCTTTTATTTCATGAGCATACGGATCCCCTGGAACACGTGTTCATAATCGCCTACTCATGACAGCTCTTATCAAGACAATAAAAAGAATAAATACCACAAGACTACTGGATAACAGAGACCATGTGCAGGTAGCACTACAAAACAATAAAAAAATCGATTGCTGCGCATCCATGCATGACGAGGTATATATTTTAATGTCATGAGCTAAAAAGCCAAGTTTTGCAATCGGAGTTAGGAAATCGTGCTCCTAGATCCGTGTTTAATAAGTTTCATTTTACTCTGCCTCATAAAACTTCAAGTTCGCAGCATCATATTAGAAGTATTAACATTTTTATTGGAGGCCTGGCCCTGAATCACACAACATGGGTATAGTTTACCCGACGCTGTGAACGTCACTTACTTCTGTTTGTGTTTCCGTGGAAATGCGCAACTGAAACTCATTTAGCTTCCATTTACCTCGTATCATGAGAGGGAGGTCATTCCACTCCACTTCGCGTTCAGATTGTTTCCAAGACTCCACCTCGGGTACACCGTAGTGATGGACCGGATATCCGCATCCGCGGAGCATTCGTATGTGTTTGACATCCGCATTCCCCTCCGCAATTTATCATCATGCTCCAATTCATTGAGGCGTCGCTCCCCGGAACATTTCTGTCAGTCACGAAGGAGTCATCATGGCGCAGCGCTTCATCATGCTATTGCTTCGGACGGTGGTTATGCGGGGTCGACCGAATGTTGAATAAACGGATCTATGGATGAAAAGAGAAAAAAATTTGAACCAATAACTCCAGTTCTCTCAATAAACGCGCGGTTCTGGGGTCACTGTGTGTCGATGTGATAGAAAACAAAGCTCTCAACAACTCAAATTATATGTTTCAAGTTTCACAGTTGTCTACTTAATTTTATTTCTTAGTAAATTTTAGAAGTTCACAATAGATACATTATATTTTCAAATATAATTTTCCAACTATTTGACTTGTGTTGTATACAATTTTGTTGAAATATTTCACATTTCGTCATATGTGTCCCACGAAAAATTAATTAACCCATCTCACCATTGCTTTGGAAGTATTTGAATAATTGAAAATCGTTCTGTGAGTTTGCTCGACAGTGATGATGGTATAAAGGTAATAAACATCGGTCCGAGACTACAGCAGCGAAGATTAGCCATGTAGAAAATATTGCTCATTCAAGTCTATTTCCATGCAAAAAGCCGTCTTCAACCTTTGTCTCGACATGAAAACAGCGTTTAACATGATGGGATGTTTTCAACAATAGCTTAACGATGGATCGAGTGTCAGAACGGCAATTTAGGAATAACGCGAACAAGGTGAGAAGCGGAACGTTCAGGTTTCAGGCGGTCGCATCTCAGACGGTCAAAAAGAGACGGACGCGCCCATGCGCTCAGCGGACTCATACTTTTCCTCGAACGCATGCCTGTCAGCTTGCCCCAGAGGTTGGGTCAGACGGACTCCATCTAGGTATTGAGTCTACAAAGGTGCATATGGGTATTTAAATTTTGACAAGTATGTGCACACTTAGGAGAGCAACATAACCAGTTGACTGAGTATTGGTCCTCCCCCATGTGCTCAGAAGATTATGTCTTCTGTACGCAAGTGGTTCCTTGAAGGCTGTCGCACTTCAAGGTGAGACGTCAGAGTGACATCTCCTAAGAAAAGAGTTGCTTGTGACATCTCCTGAGTTTAGTCAATTGAAACACGAGCACTTTAAATTTTGAAAATAAACGGGTATTATTGCAAGTTTCCGTTCAAGGATGACACGGGTTTTATAAATTTTGAAAACGTTTCGAATCGAGTTTGGTCAAGGGAAACAATTTTCTTTAATTTGTGGAAAATTATCAAAAGATTTACTCCAAAAAGGCATGAATCAATATTTTTAACGTATGAAATCAGTTCCAAATTCGAGTTTGGTCATAGAATCGCGATTCTTTTTAGATTTTAAGTAACAATTATCGCAGATTTCAATCCAAAAAAGGCAAAAAAACTATATTCAAATTTTGAAATTAGCTCGGACATCTGTGAAGAAAGGGTTAGTATGTAAGCATCGCTCTGCGCCATGCTGCAATATGTCTCTTCCGGATCTGTGCTACGCGAGAGAGAAAAGACGGTTAGTTCATCCGCATAGAAATAAGTTTAAAGATGAGATGGCGGAGGGGCAGGTACATTAAGTGCATGGATATTTCAAATTGAGATGCCAGAAGTACATCTCCAAGGGATCTAGTGTATATTTCAACTAAAGTGCCTTAGGGACTTTATATCTTTCAGGTGAGATGCCAGAGGGACATCTCCAATATCTCCAACTATTCTGGTATTAAAAAGAAAACTGCTTGGCTATTATGTAATATCAATAGCTTTTTTTCCCTCTTGTCACGAAGGGAAGAAGAGAAGAAAAAGAGATTAGCATCGTGTCGACAGTGTCCCTTCATAGGAGAGTACTCACTGATTCATTTCTCTCCCGACAGGGAGGGAAGAAAAGTAAAAAAAAAATACCACAATATCGGCAAGGTCCCTCCGTATAAATACACTCATTGCCTCAATAATGGATGATATCTGTCAAATCTACGTCGTACCGTAGGGTTTGGCAAAGCTCTCCTCCTGGGGCGGGGTCGATTTTCGCCTGTCATGGGGTGTGGGGGTGAGTCACCGTTGCAGCTCATCCGCTGAGCCGCTGAGTCACCAGCAGACTTCACCCTTACTGGTTCGCAATTGTTGTCTATCTCTCTCCATTTTTCTCATTTCTTTCCTCTCTTACAAGGAGGGTAGAAAAGTAAAAAGAAATATGCCCTTTTGTCTGCCAGATTCCTTCGTAGGAAGATACTCGTCGCCTCAGCAATGGATGATACCCGTTGAATCTACACAGTATACAGAGTTGAGCAGAAGCTCTCCTCTTCATGCTGGATCGATTTTCGTATATCATGGGGTGTGGTTGGGAATGCTCTCACCGTACCACATACGAATAACAAAAATGAAGAGTAAAAATATATAGAATTCCTCTAAGTCTGAACCACCGCATTGAATTGAACATACTCTTCTCTTAGGCGGTGACGATCATTGAGATACCATAGTCCCTCATCTGCTCATCACACTTGGGGGACAGCAGATGGCCTCCAAGCCAGCGGGATGAGTGTTTGCGATTACCGTTACGGGCTCACTCCCAGTACCGGTGGCTCTGACATGAGTAATACCTCTCACCCGGGGTTTCCGATAGGAATGATGGTACCAAGATATTATCAGTCTGTACATGCAATGCAGTATTATCAGTCTGTCTGTACATGCAAGACAGTATTATCAGTCTGTCTGTACCTACTATGCTGATGGTAGGAAGCGTTCCGTTCCGATAAGCAGTTTTTCCGTTGTTTGAGTTGGTTTAGCAATGGCAATAATTACATTGTTTCTGATAATGAAATTATGAGCAATAATGAACAATTTCTACTATCATCGACAATGCTATTATTGTTACTAATAATGTATTTATTAGTAGTAATGGCTTGAGTTGTGAAGAGAGCCGTGTCATGCTCCTTCCCTATATCCCCATAATTATAATCCCGACAGCTCCTAGAAAACTCGTGGCGTTCTCAGGTTAAACGAGTCACGTAGCCCAGTGCTTGTAGAGTGCGTTCATGAACGAATTCACGGTTTCAAAGTCAACTACCGCCGCTAGTAAGTTGTTCCAAACCCGCGAGATTTGCGATCGGAAAAAATGTTGCGCATAGTCGTAGCGAAACGTTTTTCAACAAGTTTCGCCCCGTTGTTTCGGGCACGAATGTTGTGGTCCCAGTCGAAAAGGCCGACAGGGCTCACATTGTTGAATCCCTTCAGGTATTTGAAGGTTTCAATGAGCTGGCCTCTCAGCCTTCGTTGCTCGAGGGTGATGAGGCCAAGCTCTTTCAGCAGATCCTCGTAGCTGTGGTGGCGTACCTGCGGGATGAGCTTAGTAGCACAATGCTCATCCCGCAGGTACGCACATTGAGCTCATCGGAAACCAGAATTGGACTGCATGCTCGAGGTGGGGACGGACGAGGGACGTGTACAACGGCAATAGAATGTCCTTCGTCTTGCAGAGGAAGTTGCGGGAGATGTACCAAGGTTACAATTAGCTACCTTGTAACTTTCTCCGACCTGAGCATCCCATTTCAAGTCTTTCGAAATTAGGACGCTCAAGTTTCTCTGCTGGACAACAGTTGCAAGATTGCTCCCTGTCATCGTGTGGTTGAAAATGGCATTACGACACCCCCGTGTACATTACTGTTCATTTTGCCACATTGAATGGCATCTGCTACGCTTCCGACCTTTACACGAGTTTTCCAAGATTTTGTAGAACCTCAACTCAGTCTCTCTCCCTCCATGCTGCATGGCAGAGCTTTGTGTCGTCGGCAAATTTTGATACCTTGGACAAAAGCCCCGCATCCATGCCGTTTACATAAATGAGGAAGAAGATATGGGCAGCCCAGAGGTAACAGGGGCCCACTAGGACATAGCTTGGCTATGTCTGACTGGATTGTAGTAGTTTGACTAGGCTGCTAAAATGTCCTAATTGTTTTGGCGTACATATAATACCGATTCTCAAAAAATAAATTATATTCCATCGGACATAAACGATTTGCGAAATTGCTACATGCAGGCCTATATTGAATGAGTATGCTATTCTCGACAGATAACAATTATATAAAGATTAATATGTATAACACATATATTTTGATCCCCAAAAATTGCAATTTTATTGGTTTCTTTATGTGGACCCATTTTGTTAAAACTACATGCATCTTCAATCCGTATGAATGTTATATGTGGTAAAAATTAGGAGTAAATATCAAAATAAAACACTAATTTTGAATAACATAAAAGGATGTGTTGCGGATTACTGATTTGCCAGGTCAACATGACCTTCCACTCGCCTTTCGTTATTATTGAGTAAGAGAAGGTCACTGTAGAGAGAATACAAAGTGTTCAAATGCGTGGTTCCATACCCTCCATACCCGAAGATAATCTGTTTGTAGTTCAATTGAGTTCATGAGCTTGAATTTGCATTCCCCGAGTTCGTTGGCGCAACTGAAATTGGAAAAAAATGCAAATAATTATTATGACGAACAAAAGTATTTGAAAGTATTTGAAAGGAGATTGGTGAGATGTTTGTGAGGAGGAAGTTTGATGTGTTGGCGCTGAGTGAGACGAAATTGAAAGGTAAAGGATAATATGATTTTGTTGTGGAAAGTGGAAGAAAGTCTGGTGTGGAGGAAGGCTGGGCAATAGAGAAAGGGTGGTTTTGGTATTGAGTGATCGGTTGGCTAGTAGCGTTACCGAGTGGAAGGAGGGGGCCTCAAGATTGATGTGGGTGAAAGTTAAGTTAGGCGTAGAAAGATGTGTATGTGTGAGTGATTACGGACCTGGCAGCGCGAGGGGTGAAGAGGAGAGGGAGCAATTTTGGACGGACCTGAATGAGTGTATTGATAGTTATGAAAGTAATTTCAATGTAGTTGTACTGGATGACCTTAATGCGAGAGTTGGAGATGTAGTGGTGAAGAATGTCATAAAAAAGGTATGACGTTCTCGGTATTAATGACAGTGGAGAAAACCTGATAGGTCTGTCTATGGAGCAGGAGTTAGTGGTCGGGATTAGTTTGTTCAAGATGCGAGATATCCACAAGTACACATGAGTAAGGGTGGCCCATGGTTTAGTGGTGGATAGAGCACTGATGGATTTTGTGCTGAAATCGAGGAGAGTGGTGGGGAGGCTGATGGATGTGCGGGTGTTGAGAGGGTAGGGGGGAGGAGTGTCTGTCCATCTGCTGGTGAAAGGTAGATTATGAGTAGAGCAGAAGTGGAAGGGCAACAAACGAGTGTAAGGAGGAAGAGAGTTAGTGAAAGTGAGTTGACTGAATGTGAGAAGTAGAGCCGAGGAGTTCCAGCAGGCGTTGAGAGAAGAATATAACAACGTGAGAGGACAGGACCTGATAGATGTGGAGGAAGAATGGGAGGCGTTAAGGGATGCGTTGCTGAGATGTGCGAAGAAGGTGTGTGGTGCGCGTCGTGTGGGGGGATGCAGAAGGAAAGGTTGCGAGTGGTGGAACGAGGAGGTCAAACTAGCTGTTGCACGGAAAAGAGGAGCGTTTGAGGAGTGGTTGCAGGCGAAGTCGGTGGTGGCTTATGAAAGCTGAAGCGGGTAGTGAGGAGAGCCAAAAGGGACGCTGATGCCCAGTGGGGCAGACGGTTGTGCGAGAATTTTGAGGAGAACAAAATGATGTTCTGCAAAGAGGTGAAGAGGGTGAGAAAGGGAGAGACCGGAGAGGAGGAAGTGGTGACAGATGAAAATGGCCAGTTGTTGTTGGGAAGCGGTGATGTACGGAAGAAGTGGGCCAAGTATTTTGATGAGTTGTTGGATGTCGAGGATGACAGAGAGGCTGACACCTTTGCTGTGGGTGGTGGTGTTTGGAGGCCAGTTTTGGGATAAAGACTTTTGGCGGAAATTACCGGGTAAGAGGTGCAGGAGACGGTGGACGTGATGAAAGCAGGGAAAGCTCCTGGTTTGGATGACGTTGCGACCGAGTGCCTGTAGAAGGGTGGAGTAATGATTGTCGAATGGTTGGTGAGGTTACTGAACTTGTGCTTTTGTGACAGGCGTGGTACCGATTGAGTGGCGCAGTGCCTGTAACGTTCCGCTATATAAGGGCAAAGGAGATAAAAACGAACGCTGCAACTCGAAAGGTATCAGTCTGTTATGTGTGGCTGGTAAGTTGTACGGGAGAGTGCTGATGCAAAGGATTGGAGACTGTATGGTTTGCGCAATTGGAGAGGAACAGTGTTGCTTTAGGAGTGGTAGATTTTGTGCCGATCAGATTTTTGCAGTGAGACATGTCTGTGAGAAGTACCTTGCCAAAGGAAAGGATGTGTTCTGGGACTTCATGGATCTGGAGAAGGCATACGATAGGATTGACAGGGAAGCGCTGTGGAGGGTGTTGCGTTTGCATGGAGTGGGCGGACATCTGTTAAAAGCGGTGCAGAGTTTCTATGCTGGCAGTCGAGCATGTGTCAGAGTGGGAAGCGAGGTGAGTATTTCACAGTGAAAATGGGACTGAGACAAGGTTGCGTGATGTCTCCCTGGCTGTTCAACCTCTATATGGGTGGAGTGGTCAGAGAGGTGAACGCAAGTGTGCTGGATCGTGGCTTGGAACTGTTGGAAGCGGATGGGCGGAGTTGACAGTTGAGCCAGTTGCTATTTGCTGATGACATGGCCCTGGTTGCGGATTCAGATGAGAAGCTTTGTAGGCTAGTGCCTGAGTTTGGTAGAGTGTGTGAGAAGAGGAAGCTTCGAGTTAACGTAGTAAGAGTAAAGTAATGAGATGCTTGAGGACTGTCGGTGCGAGCAAAATTAGTGTCACCCTATATGGAGAGCTCGTGGAGGAAGTTCAGTGTTATAAGTATCTGGGTTCTGATGTGGAGATAGCTGAACTAATGGAAACCGAAGTGAAGGTGCGAGTGAAGGAGGGGTGTAAAGTGTTGAGTGCACTGAAGAGAGTAATGAGCTGTAGGACGTTGGGGATGGAAGCAAAGAAAGGACTGTATGAGGGTGTTGTTGTCCGAACTGTGTTATACGGAGCTCAGACTTGGGGGGTGAGAGCAGAGGAGAGAAGAAGGTTGAATGTTTTCGAGATGAAATGTTTGAGGAGCATGACTGGAGTAACGCCGAGAGACCGGATCACTAACGACGTGGTTCGAATCAGAACAGGGATGGTGAAGAAGTTGGAGATCAGAGTAGATTCACGTGTTCTGAGATGTTTCGGGCACATGAAGAGGATGGGTGAAGGGAGATTGGTGAAAAGGGTGATGAATGCGAAGGCGAGTGGTCGCAGGCCTAGAGGTAGACCGAAGTTTGGGTGGATGGATGATGTGAAGCAGGCGTTAGAAAGTAGAGACATGAATGTGGAGGTGGCGAGAGAGAGTGCAATGAACTGGCGTGAGTGGAGAATGGTTGTGAATGGTTGATTTTGACGCTGCTCTGATGTGCTTTCCCATCCTTGGCATCCCGCTGTCGGGATGGTCGTGGGTGGGGAGCCCGGCTTTTATGACGCGGTGGGGGTAAACCAGTGAAAACTGTCGGGCCCTGCTGCTGACAACGGATCCTCGGACTGCACTCGTGACCCAGAGTGTATGTTGCGGGGATACCGGTCAAACCCTTTAGCACAAAAGGGCTAAGTTGCGTGAGTGTGAGCGTATGAGGGTGTGAGGTGCGCCTTGCCGTCGGCCACCCCCCCCCCCCTTCTGTATCTGTATCTGTGACTTACCGAAGAATAGTGGTTTGAAATTTATTGGGCTTTGTTTTCGCCTCTGCAAGATGATACGCTCTATCAATGATTTCTCGATTAACATTTTTTATAGATGCATATGAGTATAATGACATTTCATTCGTTAGAGAATCAAAGATTGTATTTGCATTATTCAAAAATAAATGTGGTCGAACACTGTATGCAGAGAAACGCAATCAACTGAAATGGAGGGTTCAAGATGATGTTCCATGTTTGATGGCTCAAATATATGAAAAACTCTCTGACGATGACCTACCTTGGGGTGGGGTGGCAGCGTGCAGCTGCCAAAAGTACCTGCTGCAAAGTTTGAATGGTGAGCGTGCGGTTGCCAATTAGTGTCCGGTCATTTTATTTTACATTTCTCCTACGCCTTCCGATCCTCTCCTTGTCATATACAATCCATTCGGAAATTTACTCTATACACACGTCTGTTCATCATTTCTCTCATCTGTCGCTCTTTCTACGAGTGCAAACTTGCCAAACTGACGATCACATTTTTAATACAAGAGTACCGTATAGGTCGATGCTTGCACCTTTGCTCTTTCTTATCTTCATTGATGACATTGAAAAAGCTAAAGACAGATCGTCCATTGTCTTTTTCGACGATGATAATACAGTGTACCTGACCGGAAAAATCTTATCATAGTACAACTAATATGAATAAATAATTTGTTATACATTTTGGTTTAGTTCATTTAAATCAGTTGACGCTAAATGTCGATAAGACGCAGGTTATGGTACTTCTAAGAAGAGAAAGGTCCACTCGTAACACACCGCTCGAATTGAAAAGTCAAGCAATTTGAAATGTACCCCAACCAAAGTATATCGGTGTGATAGTAGACGAGAGACTTAACAGAAAATAACGTCATATTTGTAGCCCGGAAACTGTCTAAATCGTGTAACATCCTATACATAGTTTGAAATTCTTTACCAACAGAGCATTTTCTATTACAATCTTGTTCATCATTTTCTGACTCACTGTATTAAATGTGTATGCTTCCACCGACAGAACGAATCTACCATTGCTAGTCAATAGCGTGCCATTAGAATACTATATTATGTTTGTAGACGTGACTCCACGTTGACACTCTTCTGTCGTTGTAATATTCGCCCAAAGAGTCGCAGCATCAGTTTTTTAGCTGCAGAGTTTGTTAGAAAAGCTCTGAAGCAATTACCTTACATTGAAAACGATTATTTCGTACGAAATTACCAAACGTATAAACTTCGTATCAATACTGATTTTCAGTTTTAAGTTTTCAAGAAATCAAGAGTCCAATGTGACGTTGTCTTTTGTCATGACACACACCCATGTTAATCACAACGCGAGAAGAATAAAATAATTCGAGCACAGCCCTTATCCCAGCAGTAGCCGACAATGTCAAGCACATGTTTGTTGTGATTTCACCCCCCTGTCTGATCACTTGCCGCTCCACGCGCTACCTGCAATAGATAATGAGGATACAGCAACTTATTCAATAACTGTAAATTCAAAGACATCGCAATGACAATTTTTTCTTGTTCAATGCAAAGCAGTCAACTTAGTAACTTGCCTCAGAGATGTGCAAATACCTGCTGAAACGGACATAAAAAATTAGACAATCTCTATAGGTGTTAATGTATTGCAGATCTCATCGCTCGCAGGGAAGCGTTGAGATGCTACCACCACATAGAGGACACAAGACACCGGGTTGAACAGGGGCTGACTTAAACGAAGCTAGCAAAATAAATAGGCTATGTGCTATGGCAAGATGTTAGTCAACCTCGAGCAAGCCTCAGATACAATGAAGAGAAGAGCCTAACTAAGGCTTGTAGTTACGCATAGCTTTAGCGTGAGAAACATGAGGAAGATTTGCGTGGTGTTGGTTTATCTGACAAAACGATTAGTGGGTGGATGGTTGACTTCTAGGATGACTTTATAAATCGAAAACCGAAAGATAACATAATTTATCAATGTGTGAAGGATATAACAGAGAAGGAAATATTGATGATATGTGGCGCGACTATTTGATGGTATAAATAACACATGCTGAATTGTTCTTTATTTCTGAAACACCAAACCTGCATATTGATGATGATGTCTTCATGTATGAATGTGGTACTTTGGAAAAAGAAGGAAAGCTGTGGGAACAGATATTTTATATA
>SDVV010004443.1:0-20193 GCA_016164225.1 Gammarus roeselii
CCTTACCACCGTGACCGCTCTACACGACTTCATCACCACTCAATACACATCTGTTGAGCAGCCACAAAACACCTTACCATCGTGACCGCTCTACACGACTTCATCATCACTCAATACACATCTGTTGAGCAGCCACAAAACACCTTACCATCGTGACCGCTCTACACGACTTCATCATCACTCAATACACATCTGTTGACGCAGCCACCAAACACCTCACCACTGTGACTGCTCTACACGACTTCATCACTAAATACACATCTGCTGACGCAGCCACAAAACACCTCACCACCGTGCATAACCATGGAAGCAGACAACACATATCTGTAGGGTTCATCCAAGGCTTCAAGCCAACTTTCTCGGCCCCCATGAAACGTAAACTTCAGCAACACCACCTCCGTAAAATAGATGCAGAGATTAGAGAGCAGCATACGATCTTGTGGCGGAAGATGCTGGCATGAACCAACTTCTTAACCTCGCCATCAAAATTATGAAAACTTATTAGGAAAAAGTAAATTATAATGCAAAAGCTTCCAAGTGCACTGGCGGCAATGCCCTTCTGGCACTGAACGTTAAATCATCTACCATTGCTGCATCAAGTCATCATCAACCTTCTCTATTGCTTTGGCGCACGAAATGCTAACGTGACTACAATAGCAGGGGGAGGGAGTCAAGGAACAATGATCCTCCGTGATGGAGGACTCGATTGGCAGGTAGGATGAAAAGTGATCGATTCACACCAGATCAGATTTCAGATAAGAGGTTGGTTTCTCAAAGGTAAACGAAAAGTGGTTCCGCACTGAGTTGCTTGAGAAGAAACGTGGCAATCATTAGGCGGAGCGTATTACTAAGGTTCAGAAACCAGCTCCTGGCGAACAGCGTGTAGACGACATGCCGTCCAGGTTGTGCCTTCTAAGATATGGGCTATAGTAAACTAGATTAAACAGTCTATGCACAATGGAAGTGGAGACGCCTTCATTAGGTGTGTGTTCGTTAGTCTACTATGTCCTATTCTCAATCGGCATAGAATTATCTCAGCAGTCGAGATCAGCTGTTTGAAGAGACCCAAGCTATTGGTGCGCTTTTGATAGTGTGAAATTTATTTTCATTCATTTCGTACAGCTCTTCTAATTGCTGGGTGAAAGTCTTCACACGGAAGTGCCCGCTGTTCTGCTGGGTCAAGTGCCACTGCTGCTCTTCGCGCCGCATCGTCCGCCTGCTCATAACCAACAACCCCACAGTGGCTCGGAACCCAGCACTACAACGATCTTGTTCAATAAGAATAAGCGTACAAGCCAGCGCAAGATAGTCGAAAAAACAGGGTGGAAATTGTTGTGGTCTCCAGGGTCGGAAGTACAACAACAAGTGAAAGGATATCGGCCGCCAAGAGGGCGTCGGGTCGGCAATAACTGTGGATTCAGCATTGAAGGCTGACGCTGATATCATGGGTCGCCTAACGACAACGTGCCCCGGAAGTAACGCTGCACAGCCCACATCATCGCCGTATTTCGATTCATCACTGAAGATATGCAAGATTAGAGTGACGAGGCTTTCTAGCGCGCTGGAGTCATCGTCCTTCTGGCGCAGAATGTTAAACCAGCAAACAGTGCTGCATCAAGTTAGTCTTTGTTTTTCTGCTTTTTCAATGATCAAGTTAAGGTTTACTACTGCGCAAAGTCAAAGTCCTTTACGCGGCGAACGTCTATGGTATGTACGGGTGCCACAAGAGGTACAGGAACTCCTTAGGTGCTGAGACCATATGATCCCAGCACTCCCCGGATGGCAGTAAGGGGGAATAACAGACTACCTTCCCTGCTTCAGAGCCCCAAGGATCCGCAGTAGTCCTTAAGGTGCGAGCTACGCGCTCCAACACCTGCTGAGGGGGAAGATGAAGAAGAGACAGAAATGGGGATCCCATGCATGAGATCTACACTAGGTGTAGGGAATTTCACGCACGAGAACAGCAAGAATGGAAAGAAGAAGAAGGAATAGTTGTAGAAAAAGGTTGCATGAAAGAAAGAGCGCAACTTGGCTGTTATTTGCCTCCCGAAAGAAGAACAGTTAGAGCCGGTATGTGAATGTTTGAGTGTGTGTGTCTGTGTGTGCGTGCGTGTGTATATGTGTGTGTTTGCAGCGACTATTAAGAGAGTTGTTAAAAAGGAGTCTGAGACAAGTTTAAGAAAATTTGAACTAAACACAAGATGCAAATGAGGTAAATAAAAAGTAAAGTCAAGCAAATCAGGATGGGGGAGAAAAGGAGAGATGGTAATGGGTGAAGAAGAGGGGAGTCTGAAGGGAAATAAGGGTATTCACCCCCCCGGTTGGGCCGTGACTCCGTGCGGCCCGTGAACCTAACAGATGCCTAGGGGGGTGAAGATATGCAAGCTGTCAGCGTAGTGAATCTTTGCATGAACTGTAAAAAAAAAATCAGCAAAAATTGTAGGGGGTGACATCTTCCTTTCGGCCAGTAAAATTGTGAAGGCAAAGAATATTTTACGGCACACGCCAGGTGGGGATTGCATCTCGCGCGAGAGGGTCCACTCTGATACGTGGCAGCCCGAGATCAACAGTGAGGAATTTAATGCGCTGTGAGAAGCTCGAGAGGAGTAAGGTTGGTAGATAGCTGCCGGATTGTGGTACATGTTGGGTAAGTAGGACGGGCAGGAATATGGCCACAGATTTGGACGTCGCTTTGTTCCCGTCGCAGCGTCAGACTAGCCTTCTAGTTTCACATAAAAGGATGATCATAAAGGAGGTGCAAAAAGCTCCAGTGCATGTGCAAAGAGCGGCATACAATATTTTGTAATCTGGAGATTTTTCGCTTATACAGTGGGTATACGCGCAGCAGCCTCCTGATACCCTTTTTTTCCACGGCGTTTATTGGCTGGCCTTTAACCATTTACGAGACCGGCCAGAATGTCTCACTCGGTGTCATGTAGGCTCAAACCTAAAACCTTCAGCTTCCATTGCAAGTCTATTTCAAGGAGAGGCCGACACGCTACCCCCTCGGGCACCAAGCTGAGAACAGCATCGTGGACTTGTGCCAATATTTTGAAAACATTAGGTTCCACGAAGCCACGAAGATTCAGTCCTAGCAACCACCTGGGCAGTAAAACTCTAGTTGACGTTGGAGTTGGGACAAGGCTGGCACCGATGCCTATATCATTAAATCGACGACGTATAGCGAACCATTCTTGGAGTGAGAGACTGCTTTCATGATGCCATTGATTGCAATCGCCGAAAGAGTACTACCTTCATTTTGGGAAGGTCTGTTTGAAAGACGATTACCGATTTTGGACCAGAAGACTCTCCTCCGCAGGAAGTTCTGAATGAAGAATGCTACGTAGTTCTATCTGATGGATCTCTCGGAGAATGCCATACCGCCAGGTTGTATCGTATACCACCTGAAGATTACTGTTGTTGTTGCGTGTTGCTCAACCCCAGCTGTTCCTGCCAGCGCACAGCCCGAGGCCATGGAACCCACCGACATGTGCGTGTTTGGAGTGTTACAGAAGGTGCAAAACCTAATACTAGGCTTGCATCCCTGAAGGAGCTGATGCTATCTCGAGGGCGTTCCACAAATCACGCACTGACGTGATGTTATGGTGAAGACTGCCGGGTGCGGTGGCTGGCCACGACGTCATTACGTGCTAAACCGTATCGGGTGAACCCCGGCATCGCTAACATAGATCGGAAGACACATTCCCCAGTCTATGCTGGAATGATTGGAGGGCCGTGTGGTTCACGTCCCTCAGCCACGACAGGTGTCCCTGTCACTTCTGGGCAACTCCTTCTCGTCCATGTCCACCTCAGGTGGGTGACTCTGCAGGACCATGTTAACTTTATGTTCTCAAATGCAGGAGCTGTGAATTTTATTTGATTTGAGACATTTGATTTTAGACTCAGGCTGTGAAGTGTGTGTGCAACTCATTTGTGCATAGATGTGTTATCTGTAGAGCCAGGCAGGTCACATAAAGAGAATCGAAGTGTGTTGCCGGTGTGCTATGTAGGTGTTGGTTGGATGGACGAGGGTTCATCAGGTTGTAGCAGGGATGTTCCGGGTCTAAAATCTTGTTGAAAATTTGGGTCCCTCTCATATCAAGATGATGTTTGAGAGGAAGGACATTACTTTCTTCATGCAAGTGCGGAATGGGTGTGTACTGTGTACAGCCAGTTGCGATGCGCAAGGCCGTGTTCTGTATCCTTTGCAGGGAGTTAATGTGTGTGGGTGCAAGGTCAGAGGACCAAGAGGTGTTTGCGTAAACTATTACAGATACAGACACTAGGCCGAATCCCCAGGAAAGAGGGGTGGCCGACGGCGGCAAGGCGCACCTCACACCCTCATTCGCTCACGCTCACATAACTTAGCCCTTTTGCGCTAAAGGGTTCGGCCGGTACCCCCGCAACACATACTCTGGGTCACGAGTGCAGTCCAAGGATCCGTTATCAGCAGCAGGGCCCGACAGTTTTCACTTGTTTACTCCTGCCACATTGCATCATGATGATCACTCCTACCCCCCCCCCACCCACGACTATCCCGACAACGTGATGCCAAGGGCGGACAAGCGCATCAGAGTCACGTCAAAACGCAACCATTCACAACCATTCTTAACTGACGCCTGTTCATTGCATGCTCTCTCGCTACTTCCACATTCAAGTTTCTCCTTCCAAACGTCTGCTTTACACCATCCATCCAACCAACCAAACTTCGGTGTACCTCTAGGCCAGCGACCACTCACCTACGCATTATCACCTTTTTTACCCATCTCCCTTCATCCATTCTCACCATGTGCCCGAACTATCTCAAAACACGCGAATCCACTCGGTCCTCTAACTTCTTCACCATCCCCATTCTGATTCGAACCACGTCGTTGGTGAACCCGTCTCTCAGCGACACACCAGCCATGCTCCTCAAACATTTCATCTCGAAAACATGCAACCTTCTTATCGCTTCTGCTTTCACTCCCACGTTTTAGCTCCGTAGCACTCGGGTGAAACAACTACACCCTAAAACAGCCCTCTTTTTGCTTCCATCCCCAACGTCCTACATACGACTCAGCACACTGTTCAGTGCACTCAAAACTTAACACCTTTCCTTCACTCGCGGTTTTACTCTAGTTCCCACTAGTTCAGTCTTCTCCGCATGCGAGCTCAGATACTTTAAACACTGAACTTCCTACAGTATACCTCTCCGTTTAGGAGGACACTAATTCTGCCCGCATCGACAGTCCTCGAGCATCTCATTACTTAACTTTTACCCACGTTCACGCGAAGCTTCCTCCTCTCACACACTCAACCAAAATCGGACACTAGCCTACACAGCTTCTCCTTTGAAACCGCAATCAAAGCAGTATCATCCGCAAATAGCAACAGGCTAAACTGCCATCTTCACTTATTCGCTTCCAACAGCTCCAAGCCACGATCCAACACACTCGTGTTCATTTCCCTGACCACTCTATCCATGTAGAAATTGAACAGCCAGGGAGACATCACGCAGCCTCGTCTCGACCCACCTTCACTGTGAACCAATCCTTCATCTCGCTTCCCACTCTGACACATGCTCGGCTGCCAACATAGAAAATTTGCACCGCTTTCAACAGATTTCCGCCCACTCCATACAAACGAAACACCCTTAACAGCGCTTCCCTGTCAATCCTGCTGTATGCTTTTTCCAAATCCATGAAAGCCCAGAACACATCCTTTCCCTTTGCAAGGTACTTCTCACAGACCTGTCTCACTGCTAAGATCTGATCGGCACATCCTCTACCGCTCCTAAAGCCACACTGTTCCTCTCCAATTGCGCAATCCATACATTCTCTAATCTTTTTGATCAGCACTCTCCCTTAAACTTACCGACCACACATAACAAGCTGATACCTCTTGAGTTGCAGCATTCATTTTTATCTCCTCTGCCTCAACACAGTGGGACAATGCAGGCACTGCGCCCCTCAATCGGTACCACGTCCGCCACAAAACATATGTCTAGTAGCCTCACCAACCATACGACTATGGTTATTCCGCCCTTTTCAGGCACTCAGTCGCAACGCTATCCAAACCAGGGAGCTCTTTCTGCTTTCATCACCTCCACTCCCTCCTGCACCTCATCGCTAGTAATGTTTGCAACAAATCTTTCCATAAACCGGCATCCGCGCACTACCACCCACAGCAATTCTGTCATCCTGGACATTTAATATTTCATCAAAATACTCGGCCCGCCTTTTTCGTACACAGTCTTTTTCTATCAACAACTGGCCGTTTTCATCTTTCACCGCTCCTATTTTCCGGTCTCTCTCTTTCTCAATCTCTTGACCTCTTCCCAGAACATTTTTTTGTTTTAAAATTCTGGCACAACCGTCTACCCCACATGGCATCAGCGTCTCTTTTGGCTCTCCTCACCACTCGCTTTACCTCCTTCTTCTCATTAGAGTGGTCATAGGCCACCACCGACCGCGCTTACAACCACTCCTCAACTGCTGTTAATTTCTGCGCCACCGCCAGTTTAGCCTCCTCGTTCCACCACTCGCAGCCCTTACAGGCCATATGAATTGTTTGTATAGTATTGTATTTGATTCCTTTGAGTGACAATAAGTGGTTGTAGTGAGCGCCCGAGACACGGTCAGTCAGGGTCTGGCCTTGAAGCCAATTTTGTTTGTGTGAGGCTTGAATGTCATCCCCGTGTCATAAGTTACTCCAAAGATAATTGTAGTGGGGCTGTGGGGTATGGGGGTGTTGTTGATCGTGACATGGGGGTAAAGGCGGTGTTCACTTATCTGGTGTTGATTATGTGAGAGATGACTTGCTTGCGGACACATTCATTCTGGAGCTTCGGTGTTGTGGTTGTGGTGTTGCGTGATTATTGTGAGGTCGTCCATGTCTGAGTTGACGTGGGTGTTGGGGGTTATTGGATTGGGCAAAGCGTGCATGAAGGCATTGAAATGGGAGAGAAAGCACAAAGCCCTGTGGGACATCATTGGGGAAGTGGCGGGTTCATGATGGCTTATTATTGTAGACAGTGTGTGCATGTCTACCGAAGAGGAAATTAGCAAGCTACTTCTTGTAGTTAGAATGAATGTATGCGTTAGGTATTTCGTTTATGAAAACGTGTCTTGGAAATGTGTCGAAGACCTTTCTAATATTGATAGCGCTTACCAGGGTGCGTTTGGCTGGCTTCATTTTCTTCAGGGCTTCATGGATGGTCTGGGTGAGGTTAGTGAGGAGTGTGACTGTTGAATGTTGAGCCCTGAAACCATGTTTGCGTGGGGGAGAGTGGGATATGCGCGTTGATTCTGTTTAGATCTCTCTAAGATTTTCAAGGAGTTTGTGAGAGAAATGGGTCTGTATGAGGATGGATCTGTATGAACTTGGTTGGGTTTCAGCATGGGGATAGTTTCAGCTTGTTTTCAAATGTTGAGAAATTGTAGAGTGTAGTACGAAAAAGTTAAAATGTCTGAGGGCCGCGATGGCGTGTGGCTCTAAATATTCAAAGGGAATGTACGATATGCCGTCTGGGCCCGCTGCTGAGGAATTTTTGGTTTGACGGATGGCGGCTATTGTCATGACTGGTGAAAAGGGAGGGGGATCTGTGTTTGGATCGATCTGCAAGCCGTGTAACTGTTTGAGTATCCTCCTGTTGTCTGGGTAGTGTGGTAGGTGGCAAGTGCTTGCATAGTGTTTGTTGATGATGTCCGCTTGTTGTTTGTCTGATGGTATGGTGTGGGTGTTGGGTAGTAGGATTGCCTCAAGTGTGTCTATGTGGTTCGTGTTTGTGTTGTTGAGGCTCCTGATACATGTATGTACAGACATACAGCCGTTTCTCCCTAATTTGGAGGGTGCCAAAGTTAGGCTGACATAGAAGGGGGAGGCGCCCAATCTCCCCGTCACAAGACCGCCATATCTTTGCCGAGGCTCAATCTCGCGACATGCAGCCTAAGAGGCTGGCACTGCAGTCGGACACGCTAACCACTCTGCCACGGCGGCCCTGATGAGTTACCATAATTTTGATGGTGAGCCTCTGAAGATAGTGTTTGCAAGCACATCCCGCCTTAAATTAGTTTTCTGCTCACGGATATTTCAATCGATTTCTGCGTTAAGGATTTAAATCAGAGTGATTCGGTCGTAAAAAGAGGATAAATTACGAGGGTTGTTTCGCTGCTGAATTTCCCGCTTACTGTGGGCCTAGAAAGCTGAAGTACTGTGATGAAGGGTTTCGTTGCTGTGTCAATAGATGAGTTTTGGGTGTTGTCAATGTCTTGAAGGGCGATTTCTATTGATGTTGTGTATTCGTCTCGGTCTGCTCTTTGTAGATGCAAAAAGTGTGAGGGTGTTTGTTGTGGGTTGGGGATCGCAGTTGGTGGTTAACCTTCAAAGAATACACCGACAGTGTGTTGTTTGCGGTCCAAGGCAATATGCATTTTCCAAAACTGAATTGTAATAGGGAGAAGAGCGAGCTTATTTGTTGGTGTCGGGTCAGTCGAGCATTTACGATCTTCTCCAGGAACTCAGCTACACACGAGGTGAGGGCTATAGAGCGGTAGCTGGACAATTCACCAGCCGTCTTTACAGGTTTCATGAAAAGCAGAACCACTGACTGCCTCCCACTATCGATCCGGATAAAAGTGGGTAGATCAGAGTGTGTTGTAGATAAGGCATAGGTAAGAAGTTGCAGAAGGATGTAGGTAGCTGCGCTTCTCATCGGGAAATTAGACCCTCACTGGGAGCAGAGGAGTTGGAAGCGCGAATTGCACAGAGGATTTCGCGTGCAGTGATTGGTTCATTGTAAGCTACACGATAGTTTGTGGAAAAATTCCACAGATTTTGTTCTGCAATAAGTTTTGTGTTATAGAATGTATGACAATACCCAGAATCTTAGTTAACCTAGGAGAGAGTTAACCTTGAGTTCTATAACTTTCTGCGGGTCGGTGTAGGTCGTTCCCCTTCCTTAGGGTTGGTGGGGGATAGTAACTGGATTTTCGAGTCGTTTTCGAATGCAGTATCACAATTTAGACATGGGAGTGTTCACATTAATGGCTGATGCAAAGTTTTCCTAGGATTATTTTCGATATAGGAAGTAGGTATTTCGTGTTATTGCAGTTTCTCGCCTAAGCAAAATTTTCATCTGCTTCTGCCTCGTCACGTCGGCTCGACAGATGGCATGCTTCCGCCGCCGTTTTGCTCTGTTGCAAAGATCCCTCAACCAGCGCGTCCTAATTTTACGCACCGTTCCTCTGGTTAATAGCATCTAGAGGTCTGCAGCGAGAAGAAGGACATTCTTTAAGAATCCCATCATCTCGTCACGAGATTTATCCTGAGGTAGGAGGAGGGTTGTTGTATAAGCGGTGAACGATTGCCAGTTGGCTTTACGCATCATGTATTGGCAGATGGTAGAAGTATCTTAAGGGCAAAAATTGTAATGATGATGGTGAAGCGTTCACTTCCGTAGGGCTCCTCCCGCATTTGAGATGTACCTGAAGTAAATGTGAAAACGATACGGTTCATTGCTAGATTAAATTCCTTGTATTGTTCATCTTACCCGTTGAAAACTAAGTATCTATCTACGAAAAGAATTCCGTGGTTAACTTCTGGATTGTTAAAATCTATCCAAACTAAGTCAAGATTTTTCAAACCTCATGTGATCGGATTAATTTCTGATTATGTGAATAATAACTTTAAAAATTGTCTCACGTCTCTTCTAAGGAAAGCCAAAAACCGCTATTCAATAATTTATTCTCAAAGACTAGTAACAATTTAAAAGATACTTGGTATTCAATAAACAAAATTATTTCTCCCAACTGTGACCCTAGAAGAATCCAATCTATTATCGTAAATAATTGCCCTACAACAAATGACCTCCAGATAGCTAATTGTTTTAGTGAGTTGTTTTCCTGTGTTGCCGAAGATCTTGACCGGCAAGTACCAGTAAGCGATGTGTCTCCTCTCTTAAATATGAATGCTCCTCAGGTAAATTCTTTTTTTATAAATCCTGTTACGTCTGATGAATGTCTTAGTGTTGTTGGTGGGTTTAGGGATGCGAAATGTGATATAAATTCGAAATCAGTGAAAAAATTGAAACTGGCGAAGCATCATCTAGCGTATCCTATTGTACACTTATTGAATTGTTCATTCAAGAGTGGAATATTTCCGGAATGCCTTAAATTGGCTTGTATAACTCCTGTATTTAAGGCTGGGGATAAGACCAATGTAACGTGCAACAGACCTTTTTCTGTTCTATCATTATTCTCTAAAATATTTGAGCGATGTATGGCCAATAGATTATCTTCTTTCACTAAGAATTATCAAACAATTACGCCTAGACAGTTTGGGTTCCAACGCGGAAAATCCACCCTTCATGCTCTAATTTTATTCTCGGAATATATCTACAATTCTTTCAATACCAAGGAACATGCGCTCGGCATTTTTGTATCCCTAAAAAAGGCATTTGACGCGGTTAATCATGACATTCTACTTCCAAAGTTGCAGCATTAGGGAATTCGGGCTTCGTCACACAGCTGTTTAATGTCACCTCCATAATAGGGAGCAGTGAGTGAAAATACTAAATTCTGGATCCTCCTGCATATCTGCTAACGTTGGTGTCCCCCAGGGCTCTGTTCTGGGCCCACTTCTCTTTATTTTTTTTGCTTTACATTAATGACTTACCTAATGTTTCCAAAGTATTGTCAACTATATTGTTCGCTGATAATACTACATTGTCTTTATCAAATAAGAGGTATGATCATTTGATCGCGGTAGCCACTTAAGAGCTTGTTAATGTTAGGAACTGGTTGGTCACTAATAGGCTCACCTTTAATGTTGAATAAAACTTTTGCTGTGTTATTTAGAAACCGATTAAACGATGTTGACCACGCATCTAAAGTTCGATTTGATGATATAATTATAAGCTTTTGTGAAAATGTAAAGTTTTTGGGTGTCACAATAGATCACAGAATGTCTGTTGAAGTACATGTGAGGAATATTTGTGCAAAACTATCAAAAAGTCTTGGTATATTTTATAAGCTCAGAGGATGTGTTCCGGAACGTGTGTTAGTTAAACTGTATTGTAGCTTTGTACATCAATATTTAATTTATTGTAATGCATTATGGGGCGCAGCTTCTAATATTCATATTAACCAAGTAACCCTTATTAAAAAAAGTTATCAGATTAATTACTGGTCAGAGTTATCACGCACATACGGGTCCTTTATTTAACAGAACAAATATTTTGAAGGTGTCAGATGTACATCTATATCTTTTAGCAATAAAAGCCTATAAACAAAATAATTGTGCAAATTTCAATTACATGCAGAATAATTATGACACCAGAAATCGCAATAACCCTGTGCCGGGCTTTCAGATATTAACGACTACACAGCGATCCTGTCATTTTCAGTGCCTAATGTGTGGAACAGTCTGCCATTGAATGTAAAGCAGAGTCCCACTTTGAGTATGTTTAAATTTAGATGTAGATTTTTTTTTAATGATAAATATTCAGATAGTTAACTGTTTGTACCTTCATCCAACTTCGATATATTTTGAGAGCATAATTGTTATCAATAATCCATTTCAATGTATTCTTCTGTAGTTAGTAATTCTACTTGATATTCTACCTAACTTGTATGTGTTTTGGTTTGGTTTTAGGATTGTTTGTTTCTGTGAATTTGTGTACATGCGTTAGTTTGAATGGGATGTTTGATTGCCAGAAAACCATCATTTGATGCTTATATGTTGGCTTTTAGGATGTTTATTAACTATGTAAACATTCTTCAATAAATGATTTTGATTTGCCAGGCAAGCTTTGCGGATATGTTTGGGGAGCAGCAGATGAATAAGTCAACATCTGATAACGAGGCTGTTGGTGTATGGGAGTGAGTCTCTCTTGTATTAAAAACAGCAATATCGGAAGAATGTCACAACGTGTCCTCCACGTCCGTCAGCTGAATCCCCCTCCCTGTAAGGGGGCGGGGGCGGGGACCTACTCAGTTCGTCTGTGCCTGTGGAGTAGTTTGTAAGGGGATTGCTAGGTTTACTACTGTGGCCAGGCCTATGCCTGGTCGGGCGTTGGCCAAATGGGGAAGTATTGTTTGTACAGCCCCAAGAGGGTTTCCTGGAGACGGACAACTATTGGGTTATATGTTTGAATTAGTGTTAGTAGTTCATCATAGTTAACACGAAAACCTCTAATAATCCATTGAAGGACGAGAGTATCAGACATAAAAAAATTAAGTGAACTCACTTACGAGTTTAGTTAGTGATGAATTAAAAAACGCAATAAAAACTTGAAATATTCACTACAAACGGAAAATTTCAGTCTCCATCAGAGATTTTGATCAGGCGCTACAGATAAAACCTATAAAAATATACCTGGAAACGAAAAAATAAATGAGATACATAACCAAGCGTAAGAAACTTTGAAGAGAACTAAACAATAGCATCAATCAATCTGTTTCTGTAGCTCCTGATAAGGATCTCTGATACAGGTTTAAAATTTGCGCTTTTATTCAATATTTCAAAAAATTTATTGCGGCTTTCAATTCATCAGACATAAAGAATTGGGATCAGAAAAGTTGCGATTAACATTTGATCAGGCGTGGTGTATGCAAACTGAGGGTTGAATCCCTTCCATTGGTTTTAGCTGAATGTGGTCTCGGTAAGACGGACCGGAGTTGTTCTACGTTCTGCTCTTGACGAGCTGTTGGTCGTGGACCGCACTTCATGCAGCCGCACTTCATGCAGGCAGCAGCAATCGCAGAGTCCTTTGGCATAAGCAAGTCGATTTGGGGTTTCGTGACAAAAATTTGAATGACTTGTTTCCGTGTGACTCTCCGGTCGTTTTGTATGATTGTTATTGCTTTTTGGCCCATGTGCAAGGCATGAGCAGTGGTAGCACGTAGGTTGAAAAGCTTTGCAGTCCATTTTATTGTGCCCACCAGCCCACTTCTTGAAACGTTGAGGTGTGTCTGGGTTGCAGTATTTGATGACGTGGCCATATTTGAGACATTTTTGTCACATTGCAGGTCATGTCGCCACTGGGTAAGTTTTTTTTTCTTGGTCGCTCGGGTTACTATGAACTCCGATGAGTCAGGTCTTGGGAAGTTGATTTGGTGTGCAGTGGAACGAGTTTCGTGATTTGATCCATGTTTCAAGATAAACATCGGTAACTCCGCAATCCTTTGCTAAATCCCCTGCAAAAGCACTCAGGTCAGTTGTGGGGGTGTATCTGGAAGTTATATTATTCGTTCAGTAGAGTTGAAGGACGAATGTAATTAAACAGTAACTTCCTGTTTGTCGATGTGGGTAATTCTTTGTGAAGCATTATTTTGTTCAAATTTTACGACGTGGGCCAGATACTTTTTTCCAGTCAGTAGTCGGTTTCCGGTTTACCTCCTAGTTGTTGTGAGAGTGAGTTCATCATCATGAATGGAACCGTTGAGGAAGCCCCTTTGCATGCACCGCGATCTAGGAGAGATATAAGGACGTGAGTAAGAAATGAGGAGGATCTTTTCTCCTGGGTGGGAGGGTCAGCCTAGGAGGACTGCATCGAGGCTATAGCCTCTCGTCGCCCGACTTTGTGGTCTATCTGGAATTGGAAAATTTTTCTTCCTATTTTATCTAGGGGCAGTCTTTGTGCCCCGTGGGGTGGCCATTTACTTTGCAGTAAAAGCAGCGAGAATCTTTGGGTGGGCACGACTGGGCATCGACCCGTCTGTCATGGTCGTCTTGTGAGCATCTTTGCTTACCGTTACAATAATGTGCTTGTGTGTCCGTATTTCTGCATTTATAACATGGCATCGGACGTCTGTCGAAGGGTGTAACCTTGGCATCGGTGTCAGAAGAATGTATGTCTACGTAGTTTGGTGGAGTGGGGCAGTTGAATCAGGAGGGCCGTGGGGAGGTTTCTTTTTGGTGTGATCTTTTCTTCGACCACACAGTCCTTGTAGTCCGGCGATGTACTCATCAGTCTGTTCCTTAGGAAGATTCTTAATGTGTATCAAGCCAGAACTCAGAGAGAAAGTTGGGTGCGGCAGGATCGTGCATGACATTTGGCATATTCTGGTCTTGGAGAGAATAGAGTCGCTTGGAAGATTCGTATCCAATCTAATGGTAAATCCTTCGTCGCCGCTGGTGGTGATGCTTAGGACTAGACAGTAAGTGATGGAGTTCAGCTCTTTTCGTAGAGTGTAGGGACTAATAACCAAATGATCTCTATTGTTTGCTCCTAATCTTCCTGCTCGTAACCAATGATCTCTATTGTTTGCTCCTAATGTTCCTGCTGGTAACCAATGATCTCTATTGTTCGCTCCTAATGTTCCTGCTGGCAACCAAATGATCTCTATTGTTTGCTCCTAATGTTCCTGCTGGCAAACGAATGATCTCCATTGTTTGCTCCTAATGTTCCTGCTGGCAACTAAATGATCTCTATTGTTTGCTCCTAATGTTCCCGCTGGCAGCCAAACGATCTCTATTGTTTGCTCCTATTGTTTCTGCTGGTAACCAAATGATCTTTCTCTTTCACACGTACGAGCCATATGGTTTTGCATTGCGCTTCTGCTTTTTATTCTAATGAATCCTGAAAAGAAAATATTGCAGAGACGTTTTTACGAGAAAATCTTGATAACATCCATTGAACGTAGTTTTCGACCGAGTTAGATCTTTGTGTCTTCTAACCTTACTCGGGAATCTCGGAACTTTCAAGTTTTCGACTGTCCTCGAGCTTTTAGGAAAAATAAACGTTTGACCTCTTGGCGGAGCGTGGAGTCTTGGGCCTGTCGGTTTAAATGTATTCCAGGTAGCGAGTGGCGCGCTCAGCTGTCTGCCGGCTGAACCCCCAACCCCCTCCTTTCTCATACAAGCGAGGGTTGGGCTGCCCCATAATTCCTTGCATAGCATAGCGATAAATTATATACTACCCAAGTATCATCCTATAAATGTCGCTCCGAGCGATTCTTCAATTCCTCTTCCTGATTTCATTTATTTTTCCTTCTCTGTGTTCTCAACTATTTCCACCTTATCACGACTCATCATCAATATCACCATCATTCATTCGTCGCACTTGCTTCGGACGCAGAACACTCCCGCCTCACTCGATCCTGACTGATCGTCGCCCCTTTTTGAAAGGTAAGATTCTGCGCGGGGCGGCTCATCTGGGCAGTGGAGTAGTGACCCACTGCTCCTAGAGCCACAGATGGGGTCTGCAAGTATTGCCCTGCCGTATTGAATTGGCTCTCAGTGAGCTGCGTTCCACGACACAACAATGTCAAAACAGACATTTGTCGAGACAGAAATCTGTTGACACAATATTTGTGACACACCGATTTGTCGACACGCCAAATTTGTTGACACACCAAATTTGTTGACACACCAAATTTGTCGACATAAATTCGTTGAGACAAATTTGTCCAGACTGAAATTGGTTGGAACAGAAATTTGTTGAGACAGAAAGTTGTTGTAACAGAAATTTGTCGAAACAGAAATCTGTCGACATAATTTGTCAACACACCAAATTTGTCCACACATGAATTTGTAGACAAATTGGTCGGAACATAAATTTGTCACAAGAGAAATTTGTTAGGACAGAAAGTTGTCGAGACAAATCTGACAACACGAATTTGTCAGCACATAAATTTGTCGAGACAGAAATTTGTTGCGACAGATATTTCTTGAAACAGAAATTTGTCGTGACAGAAATTTGTCGTGACAGAAATTTGTGGGGACAGAAATTTGTGGGGACAGAAATTTTTTGAGACAGAAATTTGTTGTGACAGAAATTTGTCGACACCAAATTTGTTGTCACATAAATTTGTCAACACGTAGATTTTGTCAACATAACCACACAAATTTTGGTCAGATCAAACACTCTTTTTGCAAAATATTTTGTTATACCCATAATCTCGCATAAGTCGTTACCTCCGACTTGTACTTCTTTCTTTCTGATTACAGAACATGCCGGAAATGCTCGCAGAGTCGGGCCACCGACAGCAAGACCTATCGGCTTCCCAGTCCGCTTGCTCCCCATGTGCCTCTCCTCTGCCAAAAAACGACCTCCATACCACCTGCCTGAGACACTTCAGCTGCTTCGCGGGACACATGAAAGCGGCCCCAGGCAGTACGACCTACGAGGCTTTCCTGAACAGAAATCGGTCCATGAGACGGAGAATCTACACGGGCAACGTCACATCGGACACAAGGTCCTTTTTGCACCCTGACTCCCGCCACCTTACACTTCCGGGCACGCAACGCAATCCACCTCGCTACTCGGAGACTAGGAACAAACGGAAGGCAAAGGAGGACAGCACGACAGCAGACGAAGCACCGCCCCTCGCCTGACCTTCATTCCCAAAGGAGAGGTGGTATGTACCTCCCCTCACTGCGGCGCACACTGAGGGATTGGCGAGCTGTGACTAAGAGGTCTACACCACAGAGCCTCCAAACAATCCAATCAAGGTTCATAAGAGACGTTGTCCCCGGTGGACTTGACCAGCAACGCAGTTCAGCTACTCGTCCGCAGGTCCACTCCTTTTCTGCCGTCAGCAGGTTCGAAGAAGCTCCCTCTCCAGCTTCTCAAGAGTGTCTTTGCGGTCGAGCAATCCTCCCATCGGGCGGTGACCATCAGAGAGAACGGTTTGTTTGTTCTGGAACATATACCAAATGCACTACGCAAACTACTCGCGCAAATCTTACCACCCTGCCCAACGGGTCCGCACCGAAGGACCTCGACGCTTGGTCAAACACGCACTTTGCTTTCACAGCCCGCTGTTCCATAGTCAAGTCCCTGATGGAGTTCGCGAATCACATTGCCATAGAAGCACGTACAAACCAGTTCCAACCCCGCACGCAGGTGGCTCAAAACCTGCGGGGCTACGGCGCATCACTGACGGAAATCCTTGAGCGCATCCGGACTCCCGTCCTCACCGACGGCACGTCAGTTACCCCTCAGTCCCTCCGTTGTCTGTCAGAGCTCACCATAGGCTCCGTTCACAAACTATTGTCGGGACCAGTCTTCGACGCAGCTCAGTGGAGATACCAGATTCGACTTCAGACGCTGTACAGCCTCGCTCTGAGATTCGCCCTGACCGCCCTGCTAGCAGGGTCGGTGTTTGAACCTCGACTATTCACCGACGGGGCGATCTTACAGGCTAGCCAAGCGCTGGACACTTTCGTAGCAGGACAGAGGTCCTCTCCTTTCTGAGCCCTTCCACATCCGGTCTCATTGCCCCTGCTTCACGGAGACCGCCGCAACACCGAGAAGCTGTTGCACAGCATCTCCTCTGTCGGAATGGCACGAAGCTCCTTTCGTGGCCGGCCCGCACCGCCCAGTGTGCGCCCTATGTTCCAGCAGGACGCCAGGCAACCGCAAAGGAGGCGGGTGGTCTCCGGTGCTCTTCAGGCAAGCTCCAGCCCCCCCCCCCCCCTTCTGCCCTGGAGGCCCGGTAACCCACCCAATACGTTCTAAGGAGGGGTAGTCGCGGAGGGGGTCAGGGAACCTTGGAACACAAACGACCCTCTCCATCCCGCTCGCAGTCCACAGCTAACCACAGACAGCGGGACCGCCCCACCCCCCTTCCGCTAACTCAGACGTTCTGCCGGCAACCCTCAGGAACAGCCTCGCGCGCTGGACCACGGCCACGCCCTTGGTCAATCGCATTATCGCTACAGGCCTCTCCTGGAAATGGACGCCCCGACCCCCCCCCTCGATCACACAGTCTCTCATTAACAACGCGAAGACGTTCTAGAACCCCTCATATCAAAATTTCTGCGCAAAGGCATAGTCAAGGCGGTTCCCAGACAGCCGGTCATTGAATCTCGCATCTTTGCGGTCCACAAGGCCTCGGGAGGAGATCGCCTGGTGATCGACTTCTCCAACCTCGACAGATACATCCCGGTATCCACGTTCCGCATGTAACACCCGCAGCGCATACGGGCAGTGCTGAACCCCCCTCTCTGGTTCACCAAGTTGAAACTCAAGGACGCCTTCCCGCACATCTCAATTCATCTCAGGTTCCAAAGATTCCTGGCTTTCAAACTGCAAAGCCAACTGTATTTCTTTTTGGCCCTCCCTTACGGTCTCAACCTGGGACGGTCGAGAAGCTGCCACTTCGTTTACTCCACCAGCAAGGGATAGATGCGGCTTTCTACATCGACGACTGGCTGTTCTGGGCACCGACAGCATTTCACTGCCGGCGCAACACCCAGACGGCCTGCGGCCTTCTCCTCAAACTAGGCTTCCGCATCCACATGTAGTTATCTATTCTAGAACCCACCCAGCAGATCAACTTCTTGGGGGTAACATTCAATGACGCGGCCGGATCTATCACCCCAGCCCCTTTCGCTCCGACAGCATCAGAGTTTCCTCGGCATAATAAATTTCCTCACACCTTACTTACGCCATACACGCCACTTCTTCAACGAGGTGTGGTGATCGCAGCACGCTCTCTCCACCACGCCCGCAAGCCCTGCCGCCAGGCAGCTCAGCACTGGTGCGACGGGTCTTTTCTTCATACCCCTGTCCCGTTCATAATTTTTCCCCCGGAGCACCTCCTGTGGGCGGATGCATTGGACGAAGCGTCGGGTGCCGTATGCGGCAGCAACCATCAGTCTTACGGCCGCTGGTCTCCCTGGGAACGCAATCTCCATATTACGGCGAAGGAATCGCTAACCATCAGACACCCGCTGGGCGCACGAGCTCATTGGCACCACCACAGTCCGCGCGATGTCCGCCAACCGCGCGGCAGTGGCCATGGTGAACCACTTGGGCTCCAGCAAGGCACAAGTTCGGGGCACAACTCCTACAGATCCTTCAGCGCCGCCACCTCAGCCTCCTGGCGACCTACCTTTCCGGTTCACAGAACATTTGGGCCGATCAGTTCTCATGTCACCTACCGGTAGAAACGGAATGGGCGCTGACGCCTCTGTGCTTCTCCCGCCTCTCTACCCTGCGTGGGATCAAGCACATCAATCTCTTCGCGCATCTGGGGAACCCCAAGCTCCCACTATTTGCAGCTAAGTTTCCTCCCCCGCGAGCGGCTTTAGTGGATTCTCTCTGCAATGCGACGGGAATCAGTGGACGGAAATATATCTTTTCCCTCCATACAACCTGATCCACCAAGTGCTCCGCAAACTCGAGACGTACCGCTATATCGGTGTCCTGGTGGTCCCCGACCACCCCAACGCACTGTGGTCCCACGGTCATCACGTCTTTCCACAAACTCTCGTTCGCCCTCGACGTGTCCCAGCGCATTGAAGGCAAGGAGGTCTCTCTAGCATCACGACCCTTCTCGCGTTATCTCGCATTCAATTTTAAAAAACGGTGCTCAGGATCCAATTCAATAGCTCGCTGGCGGACACCCTGGTTAACACGCACAGGCAGTCCACACTACGCCAATATCATAGCGTCTGGACTTGTTTAAAAACGTGGCTACGCGCCACGCACGCGCAGTCCATCAAACAGTTTACCCTCTTGACGTTCCTGCACTACGCCAGCAAGCAGAAGCGGCTCAACTCTCGTGCGGTTCTGGTCTACAGGAATGCGCAACACTTGCCCCTCTTACATGGCTTTGGCGTCACGACAAGCGGGGCGATCTTTCAAGAACTGACTGGGGCCCAGTTTCACGAGAATCTGCCACAACGACGTTCCGTGCCGCAGTGGAAGCTCGAGCCGTTGCTCGACATGCTGGCTTCTCCTCGCTTTAATACTCAGACGACGTCAGTTATGGCGCTTTTTCAGAAGACTGTTTCTTGTCGCGCTTGCAGCAGGCTACAGGGTCTTTGAAATTGCAGCCATGTCACGCACGGGACTACATTTATCCACGAACCCTTCATGCGCGCTCATCCTGACCGCTGACAAATTCCTGTACAAAAACCAAACCCTCGCCCGCACGCCACCGCTCATCTCAATCGCCTCACTGCTGCCGGATGACCGGGCACACGGCTTGCGCCCCACGACCACACTCATAGCTTACATAGAACGATCTTCATCGCACATGGAGTTTTTGTTCATCTCACCTCTGTTTCTCACCTCGGTTGCCTCAAGACTACCCCATACCCCAGCAAGGCCAGAGTGCAAAGCATTACAAGAGGCACAAATGCCACAGCACGACAGACAGCAAAGGACCGGCAAAATAATGGAGCGGAAAACTCCCTGGAAAAGTGGGCTTCAGGCAACTGATCATACAGCAGTTCTGTTACTAAATCAAACATATATGT
>SDVV010004444.1:0-20192 GCA_016164225.1 Gammarus roeselii
CCAAAAGGCCCCAGAAAGATCCAAGTGAACCACCCCAAATCCACCTGGTCTCCCAAGTCCCCCGGGTTCCCGAAACCCCGGGTCCTCGAGTCCCGCGGATCCCACGAGTACCTCCTCTCCCTGGGTCACCTCCTCTCAACCAACCTCGATACATATAATAATAATGATAAAATTCAAAATTTATCACCATGAAAAAAGGGCAGAGAAAAATAATAGAGCCCAAGCAAGAAGAAATGATAAAATACTAAAATAAAGTGTTAATGATCTATAAAATGAATAAGCATCCATCCACCCCAATCCTTCAGGGGGATGTTTGATCATAATTAATTTTATCACCTTACCCTTATACAGCGGAACAATGCAAGCACTGCGCCACTCAAACGGCATCACGCTCGTCACAAAAAAAGGTTCAGTAGCCTCACCAGCTATTAGACTATCGTTACTTCACTCCTCTTCAGGCACCCAGTCGTAACACCGCACAAACCAGGGCTTTCCCTGCTTTTATCACCGCCACCGCCTCCCGCAATTCTCCCTAGTGATGTCTGCCACAAGTTTCTCTCCCTACACCGGCATCCGTGCACCATTACCCACAGCAACAATGTCAGCCTCTCTGCCATCCTCAGAATTCAGCAACGTAAAATTGTTCGGCCCACTTATTAAGTACATCACCACATTCCAACAACAACCAGCCGTTCTCATCTTCCACACCATCTCCTTTTCGGTCTCCCCATTTCTCCCCCTCATCTTTTCCAAGAACATCTTTTCATTCTCAAAATTCTGGCCCAACCGTCTGCCCCACCTGGCGTCAGCGTCTTCCTTGGCTCTCCTTACCTCTTATTTTCATAGTTGTCAAAGGCCACCGACAGCCTTGCTTGCTACCACTCCTCAAAGGCTCTCCTCTACTGCGCCACCACAAGTTTGACCTCTTCGTTCCACCACACGTAGCCCTTCCTCCTGCATCGCCCAGACCCCACACATTTTTTCGAACATCTCAACAACGCATCTTTCAATGTCTCCCATTCTTCAACAATTCTCAGGCCCTGCCCACACGCTGTCCTATTCCTCCATCAACGCCTACTGGAACTCCTCAGCTTTGCTTTCCACATTCAGTTCGTTCACTCACCTTCAAGACCTTAATTCCTCCTCCCACTCTTATGTTCCCCTTCCATGTCTTAATGTTCCTTCCACCAGTAGAGGGACAGACATTCCTCCACCCTTCCATCTCCTCACATCCAATAGCCTCCCCATTACTCTCATTGAAATCAGCACAAAATCCATCAGCACCCTCCACCACTAGGGAGAAGGGCGGACATACATTTTCCTTCAACAGTTTCAATATTGGTCTGATCTGTCTCAAAGCGAATATTCGGTTTCATGTCACAGACAATTGTCAACAAACTGTGGCATCTGGAAGTGCCAACTGGTGCATTGAAATATCAATTGTATAAGAACCAGAGCTTTGAACCCATTGTAACTCGATCATATCTGCGATTTGGCAACTGCTTCAAGTCAAAGACGATAAAACGCAGTGCGTTCGAAAATGTTTTAGCTATGTATTGAAAGGAGTGAATTGCATTCAATCCATGCCAAATAGCGTCAAATCTTGAACTACTCAAGATTTTCAAATAATTATCAATAAATAGAGAACGAGAGGAACTTGAAATCTGTCAGTTAGCCACGTAGATTATAATCCTCGAACAAATGTATTCAAGTGATAAAATAATTCCATGGAAGTTCCCCGGTGAAAAAAAAGGAAAAGTGTGCTTCACAGTACAACATTTCTTGAGCCTTTAGCTGGACCAACCAACCACGTATAGACGAATTGCACTCAAAGGTGCAACTACATTCGCACTATGGAAGGTCGGGCCTAGAGGCGCTCGCAACGCGGCGAAGTGCAAATTGCTTCGTCGTGCACTATAAATCACAAGTCGAAGAGCAGATAGTCTGGTCGCGTCTCTGCACTATAGCTCACAAGTCAAAGAGCAGATAGTCTCGTCGCGTCTCTGCACTATAGCTCACAAGTCGAAGAGCAGATTGTCTCGTCGCGTCTCTGCACCATAAATCACAAGTCGAAGAGCAGATTGTCTCGTCGCGTCTCTGCACCATAACTCACAAGTCGAAGAGCAGACTGTCTCGTCGCGTCTCTGCACCATAACTCACAAGTCGAAGAGCAGATTGTCTCGTTGCGTCTCTGCACTATAACTCACATGTTGGTGAGAGCAGCGAGACTCGGGGCCGGGGGATTGTCTACCTTCCCCAGCAGGAGTCAAGCTCCCACCCCCTGCGGGATAGTGTCATTCTCTCAGTTCAATAGAATGGCAATTAAAATATCTGGCGAGTGAAAATGGCACAATCCAGCAGCATGACGACAGCTGCATTGAATAGGTCTCGCGTTCAGACGAAACGTAATTGACCTAAGAACTGGTCTCGGTTCAACTCTTGTGGCGATCATCTATCTATGATGTATGTAATCTTTCAAAAAGGAGCTAAAACAATGAAGTTAGGATGACATTCATTATGTGAAATTCAACGCTGTTACTTACATTTCCCGATTCCTCCAGCGTTGCCAAAATGCGAAATTCCATTGACAATTAAGAAATGGGCAATATTGGTAGAGCTTTGTTCAACACGTCAGAGGTGCGTGATGTTCTAATATCTGGCTTACCACACTAACTACTTGCAATCCACACTACATCATGATGCTCGCCAGTGCTGGAAAGCTGGGCAACATTGGTAGAGCTTTACTCAACACAGCATGGGTGCTTCATGTTCTAATACCTGGCTTACCACACTAACTACTTGCAATCCACACTACACCATGTTGCTCGCCAGTGCTGGAAATGTATACAGGCTGACACACTTTTGAATCCCTTCCTTTGCCGAAGGTGACGCTCAACATCGACCCAGAGGAGGTTTACAAATTGATGCGAGGTTACCCAATCAATTTCGGATGGGAACGTTTACCAACACACAATGTGTCGTCAGTAGAAAGTCTACCGTTTTCATAAATTCAGCGGACTAAACGGATTCATTGAAACAATCAAAGCATGGATAACTGAAGCCAATTAATAATGTTTGTGCAACAGATGCTTCGCCAGCAGTAAAAGTTATCTCGCTTATATAACCCAGTTTACTTTAGGCAGTGTTGGGTAGTTTTGAGTTTGAATATCCTGATATGGGAAGCATAACTGCAGCAGCCTCGCACCAACACGATACGATCACCCTGCAACACCCTCGAACCAATACGATGCGATCACCCTGCAACACCCTCGCACCGACGCGATGCGATCACCCTGCAACACCCTCGCACCAACACGATGCGATCACCCTGCAAGCCCACGCATCAACACAACGCGATCACCCCTAATTTTCTGCAATTCAAGCATCGCCATCGCCTCAACGGGTTGCGACGCATAATAACGGGTAATACAAACCTCATTAGGAAATCTAGATTTACTAACAAATGTTTCCATGATAGTACAGAGCAGGTATTACGTATTTACAATCCAGGAACGTTATAAAAAAAATACGAGTCTGAAGACTACATCTTGGAAAGTTTGAGATCTATAAAATAAAGAATATGCATAAATGCAATATTAAAATTAACAGGGAAACGGGAAAAAAAAATTAATCGCCGCAGTTCAAGGCGAAAAATAAATGATGTTGAGCAAATAAATACGGTGTGAAACGCCAAGAATGTCCGAATCACTGTCACCAACATTCAATGATTTCAATCACACAGAATAAATGAATACGACGAATGAGGATTGTAACAAAAGCTTCTACGCACGGCAATCGTTACTGTCTTATGTTATACCCGAAGAATATTACAGAGGAAGTTACTTAACAAGTAGCTATGACGCCTAGAAAAGACAGTATTGTACAGATAGGCGACATGAAGAGAGCCGTCATTCGTGTTGATGTCTAACTTAGCTACACGCGTTGTGAGAGGCGAAGAGGTTTGCTTTTTGCTTCGTGTACAATAGCGAAATAAAATTCGCGCCAGAATCGTGAATATAAAAAATCTTGAATTATGATTTCTTGCCATACATTTCCACTCAACAGAAATTTGTTTTACCCACTCTACTACAGAACGTTGTCCATGTATAATACCGAAACTAAAATTTCATATCAAGTCGAGTATCCCGTAAAAGTGTTGTATATTTTTCCGCTAAACATTAACCATAAAAGAATTTTATTTTGCTACTTTGCGTATGAAATGAATATTCACATAATAGTACCATAAATTATATTGGCTAATGGAATGACCTATCTTCACTTATCTAATCACAGCAAGGAAACTAATTTCACTGAAAATGGAAAGCCCTTACGACTAAATGTACCACTACCAGCAAAGTATAAAAAGAGCACATTACCACTACGGCATTGGATAGCTCTTATGACAAACGGTATCTCTACTAGCCATGTACAAAAGTAGCATATGACCACAACGGTATTTGATAGCTCTTTGAGCTTATCCTTACGGTGTATAAAACTTCTGCTTCACTACCATATAACCTTATCAGAAAGCTTTGACGAACACAGACCACGTAGAATAATATATTAAATTCAAAATTATTAGGTTGGTAGAGTCAGTCCTCGAGCGACGGAGAACAGATGAGATCCCACGCGTGAGATCTGTATTCAGGTAGGGAATCTCAAGCGTGAGTACTACAAAAATGGTAAGAAGAAATAGCGTGTTTGAGAAAAGGCTTGATCTATCATAGGTTGAACCAGCCTAAATGACCAACATAGTGTCTAATCAAAGTACTCGGGGAAGGGGGGGGGGCGCAGAATAATACTCTTCACAGGTGACGATACAAGTAATAATAGTAGTAGTTGCTTCCGTTTCCCACCAGAGTCCCAACGCGAAGTTAATGCAGACTCCCCCGTAGGGCAATTGATGAGTGGCAAAGTAGGTGCAGCGTAGATAACGAGTAGGTTCAACACAGATTCAACGTAGATTCCAAGTAGGTTTAACATAGATACAGAGTAGGTTTAACGTAGATACAGAGTAGGTTTAACGTAGATACTGAGTAGGTTTACCACAGATACCGAATGGGTTTACCGCAGATTCCGAGTAGGTTTAACGTAGGTTTAACGTAGGTTCCGAGTAGGTTTAACGTAGGTTCCGAGTAGGTTTAACGAAGATACAGAGTAGGTTTACCGTAGATACAGAGTAGGTTTACCGTAGATACAGAGTACGTTAAGCGTAGATTCCGAGCAGGCTTAATGTAGTAGGAGCAGCAGCCGCCTTCGCGCTTCAACGGAGCCCCAACGCGAAGTCGTTGCATGCTACCCTGCAAGGGCCCATGCGAGCGTCTAACGATACATAATTATACAACTAAAAAAAATAAACCACCATGAAAAAGGCTCAGATAAATAATAGAGCCCACGAAATAAGAATTGATAAATTACTAAAATAAAGTGTTAACGATCTATAAAATGAATAATCATCCATCCCTCCCTCCCATCACGATACAAATTCAGTTAGATCATTTCTGGTACAAAGCAACGTCAACACTGACATGTATAAATATTAGGCGCTCTGAACCAACAAGCCAGCAAGTTCAATGCAGTGGCCAAGTGCTATTACTTAATTTGGTCATGCAATCAAAATGATGAAAAATGTGACAAGCAAGATTAAAATGGTAAAGGGGTTTCTAGTTTACTACCAGCCATAGGGAAGGTTACAAATTAGTTCAATTGAAGAAAACTATTATAAGCTTTATCTGAATGACGTGAAAGGATGCGCTTTCACTAATGGGTTTGCTTCAAAAATTTAAAATAATTTTCGCTCACTTTTATTTATGAAAATGTTTTGTTGCTTGCTCCAGCCAACACTGGACGTGAATAGGTATCGTGCGTTGTTGTGGGTAAATATCAAAATTTGAAAGAAAAAAAATCTTCGCGGATTTAATCTACTCGTATAATAGTGGTTTGAGCAAACAAGTTTCCTGCATGAAGTGATGCAAGGCGAGAGCGGCGGTATCGGCATCTTGGCCATTATAACTCAGTGCAGTTCCAAAGTTACGCCGTCCAACGAGAGAGCCTACGAGCGACGGGCGGATCGTTCACACAAGGGCCTGCTTGTTTAGGCGACGTCTGGGACTCAACCGATGTCGTTACATGGCCTCGACATGAACGCGTCCTGTGCGCAGTCCAGCGACAAAACACCAGGGTGAATGTGATGTTCACTGTTTTCAGGTGTTAATAATGGGAGGGATAACTTATTTGCGGACACATTCATGTTGCCATCCTGCAGAAAAACTTTGATGGAGTTCAGGTATTGCTGGAGGTGTGCAGCTGCGGTCTCGTGTTTGTGCTATTGTGTGATTATTGTGAGGCCTTCCGAGTATAGCTGATGTAGTGGTTGGGTTGTTGGTATGGGCAGGTCATGCATAAAGACATTGAAAATTGTAGGGGAAGGACGGAGCCCTGATAGACACAATTGGGAATTAGCGTGCTAGAAAACACATGTTATTGTAGACCATGTATGCAGATCAGATAGAGAGGAAATAAGCTAACAATTTCTTGTAGTTTGAATGGGGGTAAGTCGAGTAATTTGATAAATGGGCGACAACAGGGTGCGTTGGCCTGACTTCTTTTCGTTCAGGTCTTCATACATGGTCTGTTTTAAGTTTGTGAGGAGTGTGGTCGTGTAGTGTTGTATTCTAAAACCGTGTTCTGTTTAGGAGAGTGAGGCATAGACATTAATATCCTTCAGCACCAGTCCATATAAAATTTTCGAGGGATTGAAGAGAGAAATAGGTCATTATGAGGCTAGATCTGTGGAGGATTCCTTGCCTTTCAGGATGGGTACGATTTTCACCTGTTTACAGGTGCTGGGAATGTTTTTTTGCAGAATGGACGTTAAAGATATCTGTGAGTGTTCTGATGAGTGTTCAAGACGAATGTATGATATACTGTCAGAGTCCGTTCGTTATTAGTTTTTGGTCTTGCTGATGGCGGCTAAGGTCCTGGCTGATATAAAGTAACATAGATGAGAAAAAACAGTGCGTGAAGTATAGTATCACTGTATACATTCCACGTAGCCCAAATGGTAAGTTTCTGTAATTCGGATATCAAATAAATGACAATTACACACAAGAAATCATGTAATGACGCTAAATATGAACAAGTCAATTAGAAAAGATACACCTTTACGGCATCGTAAATCATTACATTAAAAGATAAATGGGATGCCAAGAGAAGAGGCTATAGGTAATGGGCAAAACAATTCAAAATCACTTCCTGTGAAGGTCATCAAATAGCATTCCCTTAAACAATCTACCAAGTTCATCAATGAAACAAGTAGTGGGTTTGAAAAATTATGTATGTGTTAACTCTTTAAAATCAAACCACCATTTGACCAAAATATATAAGACCTGAATGAAAGTTCCACATTGTCAGGATCAGAGAGTATTATCTAAATGTGACAAATAAATTACATTGAAATAGTTTTCCAGTAACACTCAACGTTTAACCCAACAGTAGATTACTTGTATGGTAATTGTAACAACAGGAGTGTAGTTACGTTGTTGCCTATAGGCTCGCACCTGTAAAGAAAGAAGGAATAAGAACAGTTATTACTGCTTTCCCCTAAGGACACAAAATCTCCCTCAATGTAGTCTTAAGATGTGATGTCGGAGTCGCAGCTCTCCAATGATAAGGCAGACAGGATCGTGAAACTCGGACGTTTCAGACAAGTTCGACCATTTTTACCAATGCAAACATGAACGGATGCATAACATTCAGCAAGCGCGCAGAAAAGTGTTCGGTTTTCGAAATAGCCCATAACATTTATTTGTGTGCTGACGAAGACTTCCAGCAGTTGCACACTACAACTGGTAATACTCGTGATTCAAGCAGGATATCATTCGTGCAGACCAATAGTTATTCGCGTTTGCAATGTTACAAAAGAATTGTCACTTAATGTTCATGTTAAAATACTAACCATTAGCGTCAACACAGTAGATATCAGTCAATGTGTCCAACAGAGCAATTTTAAATATGGTAGGAAGTCAAGTCAATGCCAAGCTTCTGGGGACCTGATGAATCTTAGTTTGAAGATAAACACGGTCAAGAAGTAGTTAGCGCAGGTGTAGCTGTAGATATCATAAAACGAATTAAAATAATTAGAATAACAATTAAAATATAAACATTTCAAATGATAAACCAAAACTTTAAAATGCGTAGGTAAGTCACAACGTCAGCTCAGCTAAATTAACATTTTTTTAAATATGATGATAATAATTTTTGAAGTAAAGAAAAGCATGGCATCGCTGAGAATCGCCATCATTCTTCCAACTGAATACAAATTAGAGAATGAACATAGAGAGATTAGTAAGAGAGTCGTTAGAAGAACTAGAATGTCAGGTTTGCCATGAGTTTGGCAATGGCTTACTAGATCAAAATAACATTTAGAAATCATTTTAGCATGAGGCATGCAGTGAAAAATCAGAAATCTGTTCAAAATTTTCAATGTTGTGAAAAATTTAATAATGAAGGGATTAATATAAATAAATAAATGACAAACACAGACCACGTAGCTGTTACCAATAATGGAGGAAGATTAATAACTTTCTGAACACTGCGCCTCTAAAAATTACCAGGTAACTTATTTCCTGTTTCCTAAGATAGGGTTAACTGACTAGTATTTTACAATTGAAAAACCAATTCAAGTGCTGCTCACACCCGACCTGTATAGCTATTACAAGTGAGAAACTTTCCACGTTTAGTTAAATTACCATGCCCTGATTTTCTCAAGTCGATCATCAATGTAAAAAGATATGGGATCATTCAAGATGTGTGAGCCGGCGCATACATTGCATTGAAAAAATGTTCGTTGTACATGTCTAGTATCAAATGATTTAACAAACTTAAGAGATAATTTGGTTCTAAATTTGAATGCCTTACTACAAAATTCATTATCAAGAAATGGTACAGATATTTCTTGACACTGCTTGATTTATAAATGTGATTTACTGATACCATTCTAGATACATCCTAATTCAATGTTGTGAGAATGGTACAATGATGTGATAAAAACTGTCACTAAAAAAGTACGTTATTGATAATAGTTTTTGCATGTTCGTATTGACCGACATCAATATTTGCAAGGTGTAAGCATTAAAGAGGCTTTTTCCACAATTCCATGAATATTTTATAGGACACGTTTCTATGCCTAAACAATTCTTCAATGAAATGCGTAGCAACAAAATAAATCGACACAAAACAGGCATCTTAGAAATTCGAACTTAGTTCACACGACGAGTCATAGATTGCAGATAGTACCCGGGAGAATTTTTTTTACTGACAAGAACACAGAATTTTGTTCAAAGAAGAATGTCGAATTGCCCAAAATCACAAGAAAAATCGCCAGGGACTCAGAAACAGCATCCAGATTCTTTCCGTAATAATTTGTATTTTGTTACAGATACAGACACTAGACCGAATTCCCCAGAAAAGGGGGGTGGCCGACGGCAAAGCGGATCTCACACTCCTCTCATACACTCACACAACTTAGCCCTTTAGCGCTTCAGGGTCCGGCCGGAAGACCCCGCAACACACCCTCCGGGTCACGAGTGCGGTCTGAGGTCACTGTCGGCAGCAGGGCCCGACATAATGACTGGTTTACTCCTGCCGCGTCATGATGACAGGGCCCCCAACCCCCTCTCGCCAACGACCATCCCGTATTTCAACGAGATTCCATGGGAGGGAAAGATCATCAGGGTAGCGTCAAAAATTATCCATTCTCAATCATTCTACACTCACGCCTATTCATTGCACACTCTCTCGCTAACTCAACACTCAAGTCTCTCCTTCCCAACGCCTGCTTCACAACATCCATTCACCCAAACTTCGGTCTCCCTCTAGGCCTACGCCCACTTGCCTCTGCCTTCAACACTCTTTCCACCAATCTCCATCCATCCTCACCATGTGCCTGAACCATCTCAGAACACGCGAATCAACTCTGTCTTGAAAACTTTTTCACCATCCCCGTTCTAGCTCGCACCACGTCGTTGTTGATCCTGTCTCTCAGCGTCATACCAGTCATGCTCCTCAAACAGTTCATCTCGAAGACATTCAACCTTCTTCTCTCGTCTGCTCTCACCCCCCCCCCCAAGTCTCAGCCCCGTAGTGAACAGTTGGGACAACTACACCCTCATACAGCCCTCTCTTTGCTTCCATCCCCAACGTCCTACAGCTCATTACACTCTCTAGTGCATCAAACACTTGACACCCTTCCTTCACTCGTGACATCACTTCAGATTCCACTAGTTCAGTCTTAACCGTATGGGAGCCCAGATACTCAAATCATCGAACTTCCTCCAATATCTCTAGATTAGAGAGAACACAAATTCCGCTCGCATCGACATTCCTCGAGCATCTCATTACTTTACATCTTGTAGAACCTGTGCTATCTAGAAAATGAGCAACAACACGGTCGGTGTCTCGATTGACTTTGTGAAGGTGCAGCGTTGAACCTCCGGGTCAAATGACTTATACATTATGGAATGATTCATCATTTGATGATTATCTAAACCTTACACCTAATAAAGTTACAAAATACATAAATCCAATGATAGCTAGAAACGGGATCAGTTTTCCGAAGTGCAGCAACACACACAATTGATAAAAAAAACACTGTTCACGTATTGATCATGCCTCGAACTAACTTAATCAATACAGAAATTATCTTCAACTGTGACTTCAAAGAAATAATCCAGAGATTTATTTTCGGGGCAATAACGGTCATAAAACATCACTAAAAGTCAGTTCCCATGGCATTAATGTGCAGTTAAAACCACTATATGAATGTAATTTTGAAGTCAATAAGAGAGACAACCAAACAAAATGAGAATCAAGAGTAATTGAGGCAACGTTTTAAATAATATATACTAAGATATGAAAGAAAACAAACCTAGTGACTTGCACTGACGTTTTCAGATGCTGAAGTCGTCAACAACGAATTAAAGCTTGAGAAGAAATGAAGCCGACAGGGCTGTCTATTTCTTGTGACCATATTGCAGTAGCTGCGGCGCTCCCCGTCCCGCTGTATCAATGCCACCTTGGTGCAGCAGCTGCACCGCCTTCCACATGCAGTATCCGATCTCACAGGTGCCGGAGTGCGAGGAGGCGCGCCGTCGCCACACGGGCAGAATGTCGGCCGGCACGAACGACTCTAGCACAGAGAGGCACATCTCGACACCTTCCTTCCTGCCTATCTTACGCTCCTGTGACACCAGTGCGTCGCCCAGGACGATACCCTGCGATGCGCCTGCACTTACGTGGCCTGCCTCGTTGGGAGGAACTACCCCTACGCCCAAGGTGCTGCCACTGCCACCGTTACTACTGCTGCTGCTCTGGCATGAAGGAGACATGGACATCTTGCGCTTTTTGAACACCTTCTTCTGCTTGGTCCTTATGGGCACGGCATCAAGCAGCGTGGCTGGTTCTTCTTGAGGAGCCGACGACTCTTCCTCATCTCCATCATCTTCCGAATGGTTGGATGTAGGTTCATCTTTGACTTTGACGGTGGATGCAGGATCTTTTTGGATGCAAGTTTTCGCCACTGGTGAGGGTGAACTGGCGGGCGGGGCCTTTTGAGACACCTCCAAGGAAGTAACTTGCATAGGTATTAACTTGCACGTCATAAAACCTTCCGTAATAAACTTGGGTTTAGTAACCAGGGTCCATGCTTTCAGCATGATATAGGGAAAAGTGTCGTGAGTTATGCCATTACCAGTCTTGGATGTGTACCGCTTGCAGCAGGCTTGATAAGCGACCATCAACTTAGGAAAAAAAGTTACCAGCAGAGGTTGGATCATTTTGTTTAGTTTAGGAGGCAAGCAGACGGGAATGATCTGTCTGTCGAGGCAATATAGGAAGACGCTGATATGGAAGTGCGCCGCATGATCGTCGAGCAGCAGAACGATGGGCCGCGTCACGTTATTCTGACTGAGGTACGCGTCCAAGTAGCTCGCCCAATCTAGGAAGATCTCCGGAGTAAGAAGGCCCGTCTCACTGTGCACAGAAGCGTATGAGGCAGGGTCTAGAGTAGGGAACTGGCTGGGGACCAGCGGAAGATGAGACAACAGCAAGTGAGGCTTTAGGTAATCACCAGCAGCCGATGCTGCAGCAATCACGGTCACCAGGTGCTTGTCATCGCTGTTGGGCTTCTTAAGCAGGGACTTTAGAGGAATTTTTTCTCCCCTATCATCAAGTTTGGTGAAAGCAATTAAAATTTCGTCGCACGTAAAAATACGGTTGGCATTTTCAGGAGTGAAGAGGGTCTCCAGTTCAAGCTTCCAATCCAGTCTGAGGAAAAGTCTTAAATCAGACTGCCAGCTCTGAAGGTCTTCCAAAGTTGGTTCGCTATTGGTCTTCATAAGAAAGTGGTCATGAGTTTTGTACTGCAACTCCGGATGTCTTGCCTTGAACTTTTGAATCCATCCTCCAGTGGGGCAGTTTCCTTTTCTGAAGGCCTTCTTTTCTTTTGACTGGAGAATCTGCTGAGCTATCACCTTGATGTCTGCATAGGAGATGGACTTGCCGCTGCGGCTGAGGAGGGATATGTAAGTGGCGAGCTGGTGCTCCTCAAGTGGATGAAGAGCTTTGGTGTTGGAGGAAACACAGGGGCGGCGTTTGATGCCGTCAAGAGCGGGCTCTTCCCAGCCCCCGCTCCTCTCCTCATCCTCCTCCTCCCCGCCGACTGGACTCTGCTCACGAGACTCGCCCTTAGCAGACAGCGGCTGCGGGAAGGAGGTTATATTGCCCGACTGGAACATCTTGTAGAACCTGCAACAGCAGAACACCATATTCTAAATAAACACAATCATTCTTTGAAACGCAACAAATATAGAAATGCTCTGAACACAAACCCACTTCAGACGATGACAGCGACTGCTTATGTGCAGATTGGCTCTTACGTGGAAGTGAGGATTCATTAAAAACGCACAAGGTTGATTCTTGTTTAGGAAATGCAAGTTGCAGGCTTGCTCTCATGCTTGAAGAACATGAACTAAACATTTTTGATGTTCAAAGCCCTAATTTTATAAAAACAATCATTTAGACGAAATGTATTCTAGAAAGTGTTTCAAGTTTTTAGTCTATTTACACTAGAGCTATAGTGTGAAAATTAGGATGTATTGTTAGCTACTCAAATTTCAGCAAATAAAGGCACTGCATATCAAGTAAATACCAATGCATTACTAAAAAGCATATATTGTTAGCAACACATACTTTGAGCACCTGCAACTAATCAGACAATTTATGAAATCTTTTTAACATGTTTCAATAAATAATCAAAATAATGTACAATCAATTACTATTGGTTTCAACTTGCAAAATTATTTGCCCTAAGATTCTATGTGCAACTTTCTGATGATATATAAAATTGATACGCAATGATTTCTTCAAAGATATTATGCAAAATAAAAGCAAATATAAACAACCATAGTTATGAGCTTAATGCATGTCTGCACCTCTGAGTGATGCATTAAAATAAATATGGGCGGGGTAAACATTTTTATAAATGATTTTTTATAGCTATTCTTAATGATTCATTGTTTTGAGTGCACTAGGACTAAGACCAGATCTAACACCTATTTCTGATACACGTTTCAGTTGAGACACATAGCAACCAACGCTGATACTGAGGGGGACACGAGAACCAATGTGGATTACCATGCAAGTAGGCATGCGGCAACATATCAAATAAAAAAAATAGATTTGAGGCAGCACTTGACCAAGTGAGTCATATGAGGTGACTTGTCAACAATAACCTACATGTTAAAACATTCAAGTGTTTAGTCTTGTTACGTGGTTTGATAAATTCTCAAATAACTGCAGCAAATTGCTTTATTTCTACCAGACCACTTCATTAATCTGATGGGAAAACATTATTTGGCATTCTCTGAAGTTCACCACTTAGAATGGGAAATGATGGAACCAACAATAATAATGGCGAAAAATGACATGGATCAATAATAGCCATCAGTTCACATCTATTGAAAGAAGTTGGCATCTGCAATGCCAGAAAATGCTAATGTGTGGCATGAACATCCAGAAAAACCTGTCAGACGTATGAGCATGCCATAAAACAGTTAATACATTCTATGACCTTTTTGGACACATGGAAGAGAGAAAATGTTAAACTTCTGTTGTTGTTCAAAGCAAGTACCATTTTAAACCCCATAGGTTGTTTGTCACAACCTCTTGGCAATTGCAGTTATTTCATACATGGTGAAATCATAAACCCAATTTTCCCTGCTGTTGAGGATAAATAATACAGAGCAGCTACCTAAGACGACTGATTCATAATTCCTTCTCTCTAACAATTAAATTGAAGAGTTCCTTGACCTACCTAGAGAGAGTAGTGATGGGTATACCATACTCATTGGCTGCCTGCTTTACAGTGCAACCTGTGTTTTTTATGACATTAGCTGCTGTCAAGAGGCACTGGGAGCTGTAGGAGTACCCACCTGCACGGAATAGAAGTAATAGAAGAATAAATAACAAAAGGTTATTGGTGATATCATTTACTTATGTAAATTTGTCACTTCACCAACGTTATGTTCAAAAAATATTCATTCTTTAAATCTGCAAGACAAAAAAAAGAGATATGTTGATACAAAAGCATATCAATATTTGATGATATCCTACACAGGAAAATCTATTGGTTATTTTGTACATTATTCAATCTATCACAATTTCATATCTTCATTGTAAATGTTAGATTAGATTAGAGTGACAAGGCTTTCTAGAGCGCTGGAGTCATCCTTCTGGCGGCAAATGTCAAACCAGCAAATAAGGCTGCATCAAGTTATTCTTTGTTTTTCTTCTTTTTCAATGTTCGAGTTAGGGTTTACTACTGGGCAAAGTCAAAGTCCTTTACACGGTGATCATCTATGGTATGTAAAGGTGCCACAGGAGGTACAGGAACTCCTAAGGTGCTGAGGCCATATGGTCTTAGCACTCCCGGATGGCAGTAGGAGGGATAACACACTACCTGCCCTGCTCCAGAGCCCCAAGGATCCGCAGTAGTCCTTAAGGTGCGGGCTACGTGCTCCAACACCTGCTGAGGAGTAAGATGAAGAAGAGACAGAAAACGGGGATCTCATGCATGAGATCTACACCAGGTGTACAGAACTTCATGCATGAGAACAGCACGAATGGAAAGAAGAGGAAGCGTTGAAGAAAAAGGTTGCATGAAAGAAAGAGGGCAACTTGGTTGTTATTTGCCACCCGAAAGGAGAATAGTTAGAACCAGTATGTGAACGTTTGAGTGCGTGTGTGTGTGTCTGTGTGTGTGTGTGTGTGTATGTTTGTGTGTGTGCGTGTGTATGTGTGTGCGTGTGTATGTGTGTGCGTGTGTATGTGTGTGCGTGTGTATGTGTGTGCGTGTGTATGTGTGTGCATGTGTATGTGTGTGTGCGTGTGTGTGCTTGTGTTAAGGAGTCTGAGACAAGTTCAAAGAAATTTGAACTAACATAAGATGCACATGAGGTAAATAAAAAGTGAAGCAAATCAGGATGGGGGAGAAAAGGAGATAGTAAAAGTAAAGGGTGAAGAAGAGGGGAGTCTGAAGGGAAATAAGGGTGTTCACCCCCCCATCCCCCGTTGGACCGTGACTCGGTGCGGCCTGTGAACCTAACAGATGCCTAGGGGGAGTTGTAAATGTTAGCACAATACAAATGATCTTGAGACAACAAAAATTAGTTGGCGAGCTATTGTCACTTGCTATCTGCCCTTCTAAAGCAATAAATTCCAAACAGCTACTTCACAATAAAAATAAATGTGTAGCTACATAAAAGGACACATTTATCATTGCAAGGAGAAATAGGTCAACAAAACACAGGAAAACAAGTGCCAATGATTCAGGTTTGACAAATTTTCAGGAATCAACATAAGCATCACTAAAAAAATAAATTGTTAAACAAATACAGCAACCAGTGATCTCATATTAATAGGTTTCAGGTTGAATCACTAGAAAATGATGGAAAATCCATATACATAGCAACCAATGATTCACACACACATAGGCGTCCAATAACAAAATAAAACAATGAGTGAACAAAAAAAAACGAGATTCCAACTGGTGCAAAAGCTCTATTTTTTATGACACTAGGTACCACCACTAACAGGGACAGAATATACATACTAGATTGTCAATTTTTATGAATGCAGTCACTTGGTATACCTACTGGTACACTCTATTGCAATCAATGTAGTGGACAGCATCAATTTTTTTTTATGCATTCCTTGCATCCAAGTTGTTCAACTGTCATAAAACTTGGCTTCACCAGAACAGGCATCAAACATTTGAGTCCGCTTCATAACTACCGATTAGCTGGTTTCTGAAATTTGAAATTGCTTCAAAAGAAATAGAATCATCAATCTGTGTTTGTTAGTCAAGTTCTGGAACTTGACTCAGGCTGTAGCTACGGGGTAGTGTAGGCAGGTACACAATCAAGCAAATTCAAACTCAGGAAAAAAAATTAAAATTTCGATTCAAGTGCAAGAAGGAGAAACTTTATTTATTGCCCCTAGTACAGTTATCACCTACTCAGAGGTAACAAACAAATTATCAGACAATATATCCATAGATATAACAAAGGGGCAGTAATAAAGAATGAAATAGCTACAAGGGAAAAGAATAGTTTCACAAAGGAAAATTATCTTGTCCAGTCAGCACATGTAGATGCAACATAAATAAGATAGATCTCAAGATATATGACATTACACTAACTAGCCGGTTAGTTTAGATATTGTGTATTTATTTGCTTTGATGCGTAATTAATTTTGTCAATATTATTGGTATTTTTTCAAGTTGCTTTGTAACTCAGGCTATGTACTATGTAGGTACCCTCTTGAATAGTTATGAAAACAGGCATTTGAAATTTTGGACTGAAATTTCCTCTACATTGTTAAGAAGGGAAGTAAGAAAAGCATTATAGTAAAACTGATTCACATACTTCACCTTGGTCAGGAGATGAACCCAGAAAATAAACTTGCATTAAGTTAATAAATAAATGCTTCAAAACAGGCTATGTAATTAATGGGACCAGGTCGTTTTATTTTCAAGAGCAATAATAGGTCATCCACCCCTAAGAAGCGAACTGTTAAGCGTAAGCAGAGGTCTCTAAAAAGTGGTGGCACTCTTTATTACTCCCACCTGTTCTCCTTCGCTTGTAGCGATCATCTTTGGCAGCGGCCTCATCCTCCTCGGCTGTAGGAAGTAGAGGCCCCAAAATAAGCATTACCTATTTAAATAGCTTTCAAGTTACATCTGCATTGTTATCCAATGAATACTTGTTTGTACAACTAATGCCACTAATGTTCAGTTGCACATCATTCAAGAGTAGCAGCTAGCGTCGCCAGCAGCTAGCGTCGCCAGCAGCTAGCGTCGCCAGCAGCTAGCGTCTCCAGCAGCTAGCGTCGCCAGCAGCTAGCGTCGTCAGCAGCAAGCGACGCCTGCAGCTAGCATTGCCAGCAGCTAGCATTGCCAGCAGCTAGCATTGCCAGCAGCTAGCATTGCCAGCAGCTAGCATTGCCAGCAGCTAGCATTGCCAGCAGCTAGCTTCATCAGCAGGTAGCGTTGCCAGCAGCACTGTCATCAGTAACTCGCATCATCAGCATCTCCATCTTGCGGCATTGGCGACAGGCGGCACCGGCAACTAGCGGCACCGGCAACTAGCGGCACCGGCAACTAGCGGCACCGGCAACTAGCGGCACCGGCAACTAGCGGCACCGGCAACTAGCGGCACCGGCAACTAGCGGCACCGGCAACTAGCAGCCCCGGCAACTAGCAGCCCCGGCAACTAGCAGCCCCGGCAACTAGTAGCCCCGGCAACTAGTAGCCCCGGCAACTAGTAGCCCCGGCAACTAGTAGCCCCAGCAACTAGTAGCCCCAGCAACTAGTAGCCCCAGCAACTAGTAGCCCCAGCAACTAGAAGTGCCAGTAACTTGGAGTGGCCGTAACACGCTGTGGCTAATAACTTGCAACACCAGCAAAAGGCGGCGCCGACAACTCGCAAAACCAATATCTCGTAGCTCCAACAACTCATGGCACCAACAATTTGTGGCACCAAGAATTCGTAGCACCAACATCTTGTGGCATCAACTATTCATAGTACCAACAACTCGTGGCACCAACAGCTCGTGGCAGCAAAAACTGGTGGCAGCAAAAACTGATGGCAGCAAAAACTGGTGGCAGCAAATACTGGTGGCAGCAAAAACTTGTGGCAACAAAAACTTGTGGCAACAAAAACTTGTGGCAGCAAAAACTTGTGGCAGCAAAAACTCGTTGCAGCAAAAACTCATTGCAGCAAAAACTCATGGCAGCAAATACTTGTGGCAGCAAATACTTGTGGCAGCAAATACTTGTGGCAGCAAAAACTTGTGGCAGCAAAAACTTGTGGCGCCAGCAACTAGATGCACCAGCAACTAGATGCACCAGCAACTAGATGCACCAGCAACTAGATGCACCAGCAACTAGATGTTGCAGCAATTTGAAGCACCAGCAAATAGAAATGCCATCAAATCTTAGTCTTCAATTATTAGTGCCAGCAAATGCAGTTCCAGCAATTAGCAGTTGCAGCAAAAAGCAGTACTAGCATATAGCAGTGCCAGCAAATAGCAGTGCCAGCAAATAGCAGTGCCAGCAAATAGCAGTGCCAGCAAATAGCAGTGCCAGCAAATAGCAGTGCCAGCAAATAGCAGTGTCAGAAAATAGCGGTGTCAGAAAATAGCAGTGTCAGAAAATAGCAGTGTCAGAAAATAGCAGTGTCAGAAAATAGCAGTGTCAGAAAATAGCAGTGTCAGAAAATAGCAGTGTCAGAAAATAGAAGTACTAGCAAATAGTTGTATTAGCAAATAGCAGTACTAGCAAATAGTTGTATTAGCAAATAGCAGTACAAGCAAATAGCAGTACTAGCAAATACCGGTACTAGCAAATACCAGTACTAGCAAATACCAGTGCCAGCAAACAGCAGTACTGGAAAAAATAGTAGTAACAGTAACTGTGCAGAGCCAGCAACTCGCAGTGCCAGCAACTTGCCATGCCTGCAACTTGCAGCGCCAGCAACTTGCAGTGCCAGCAACTTGCCGTGCCAGCAACTTGCCGTGCCAGCAACTTGCCGTGCCAGCAACTCGCCGTGCCAGCAACTCGCCGTGCCAGCAACTCGCCGTGCCAGCAACTCGCAGTGCCAGCAACTCGCAGTGCCAGCAACTCGCAGTGCCAGCAACTCGCAGTGCCAGCAACTCGCAGTGCCAGCAACTTGCAGTGCCAGCAACTCGCAGTGCAAGCAACTCGCAGTGCAAGCAACTCGCAGTGCCAGCAACTCGCAGTGCCAACAACTTGCAGTGCCAGCAACTTGCAGAGCCAGCAACTTGCAGAGTCAGCAACTCGCAGTACCAGCAACTGGCAGTACCAGCAACTGGCAGTACCAGCAACTGGCAGTGCCAGCAACTGGCAGTGCCAGTAACTCGCAGTGCCAGCCACTTGTAGTGCCAGCAACTCGTAGTGCCAGCAACTCGTAGTGCCAGCAACTCGTAGTGCCAGCAACTCGTAGTGCCAGCAACTCGTAGTGCCAGCAACTTGTAGTGCCAGCAACTTGTAGTGCCAGCAACTTGTAGTGCCAGCGATCCAGTGCCAGCAACTCATAGTGCTAGCAACTCATAGTGCTAGCAACTCATAGTGCTAGCAACTCATAGTGCTAGCAACTCATAGTGCCAGCAACTTGTTGTGCAAGCAACTTGTTGTGCCACGAACTTGCAATGCCAGCAACTCGTAGTGCCAATATCTAGTAGTGCCAATGACTAGTAGTGCTCTGCAGTTTGTAGTGCCCGTCACTTGCTGCGGCGATTACTTGTGATGCCAGACACTGGTTATGCTTTGTTCCAGCAAGTTATGACAAGCTTTTTGTGGCGCCAGCCTTTTGTGGTGGCAGTTGCTTGTTGTGCCTGCAACTTGTGGTGCCTGCAACTTGTGGTGCCTGCAACTTGTGGTGCCTGCAACTTGTGGTGCCAGCAACTTGTGGTGCCAACAACTTGTGGTGCCAGCAACTTGTGGTGCCAGCAACTTGTGGTGCCAGCAACTTGTGGTGCCAGCAACTTGTGGTGCCAGCAACTTGTGGTGCCAGCAACTTGTGGTGCCAGCAACTTGTGGTGCCAGCAACTTGTGG